>OY720452.1:60733541-60987186 GCA_963082715.1 Harpalus rubripes
GACGAATTATTTAGGAAGATCCATATAAAACAGGGTTTAATATATATATATATATATATATATATATATATATATATATATATATATATATATATATATATATTTTGTGATGCTTCTAGAATCATTGTAAATTACTATTACTTTTAAAAAGCAAAATCGTTGTTGTTAACAATTACACGAAATCTCAGTCATACAACTTTTATTCTTCCAAAACCGAATTATCTATACACTTATACCTTCATCGGGGTAAGTAAAATTTTACAGATTTGTAATCGAGAACAGAACAAATATAATACTTGGAATTGTAAAACTGTGAATGTTTCTAGATGTATAATTCGTATAAAATACCAACAAAAATTCTACAGATTTTATGCGAAATATACTCATGGAATGAATTAGCAAAATATTATGAATGAATGTAACTACAATTGAATGAAATCTGTTGATGTAGGAAGCATTTAAGAAGCCTAAGCCCTGCCCAACGTTGTGGTTGTGTGTTTCGGATCGCGGGCTGTAGAGGCCACGGGAAAGAGGAAATGTGGAAAAAATGAAATATTTTCATCCTAGCACATGAATAATGCATACACTCGACCAGCATTTTATATGAATTAAAAGAGCGATTTATTATTTATATAATTCTGTTTTACGCTCGTGTAATTTACGCTGTTATCTACAGAACAATTGGTGGAATTAAAATAAATACTGTTTCGCTTGGGATGCTTCCGTATGTCTGTTCGTGTCGTGTCCGAGAAAGAGTACTCACTCAGTACCGACAAACCTCAACAAGAAGGAGAAAGAATACTGAGAACACTACTCACTCGTTCAAAACTAAATTCGCAGAAAAGCAATGAAATAACTGTTCGAAAATCTGCACCTGGTAACGGAGGTCCCATTCCATGGCCATTCAGATCTCCCGATCTAATTCCTTGCGATTCTTATTTATGCAATTACATACAGTAACTTGTGTATAAAGTGAAAATAACTGATGGTAATCAATTATCGCAGAGGATTACAAATAAAAGGAAGTTTAGTTCATCGTTGTGAGTTTATTTATTACAATAAACCTTTTCAATTTATGAGTTGTCTCTTTCTATATCTGCACATATTAAGAAAAATGGCGTCTGCAATTGCCAGCTGGGTTGACAAACGAAACATCAAAAATATTTCAAGTACTAGAAAACTTTTAAATCTTCCACTGAGATGTTTATTAAAGTTGTCAGACTTTCCCCACATTTTGCGCCTAAATTTTGAAAAAAAAGCTATGGTCCTTTAATGGTAAGTAGGTATGGTATGGTATGGCTAGCGAATGAAAATTGACGTTTAGATTATTTAATAGATGTGGTTTCTTTTGAAAATATTTCCCTATATTTGATACCATATGACTAGCGAATGAAAGTTGACGTTTAAATTATTTTATAGATGTGGTTTCTTTTGATACCCAAGAGAAGAATAGAATTGTACGAAATATTCAGGTACGAAATTTTTGCATGAACCTATTTAAATACTGGACTAGGAAAGCACAGAAATACTTTACAATGGCTGGCTGAAAATAGATGGCCAATTAAGGTAACTGAATATTAAAACAGGGATGCATTTAAAACATTTTTCGTTTTTGTTGATTATAACAAAATATTTTGATCTCTAAACTATTTACTTTGGCAATTCTATGAAATAGGATTGTTTTTAATTTCCTCTAAAAGTAATTCCGACTCGAGGGTTGCTTACACCTGAGACGAACGAACTAGAATTTGCGATATTATATTTTTTAAATACATCGCTGAATCCTGTTGCTAAGGTCATTTTAAATGCTTCCTGGTATTGAGTACAATTCTAATCTTCTGTAACAGAATACATAAGGGTCAGTTTCCTTTCAAATCAAATATAGGGAAATATTATCAAAAGAAACCACATCTAATAAATAATCTAAACGTCAACTTTCATTCGCTAGTCATACCATAACCAAGACTCCCGTCATTTGTTGGCTAAATTTGCGTAGATCTCATTGCGCATATTTTCTATCTCTTTTAATTGAATTGGTATATTTTATAATTTACGTCCTGTATCACTAAAATAAATATTTTTTTTTCTCTTTTTGTTAAAATATGGTACTGGTTTGAATGGTACTAAACAAAATCTTAATCACATCTTGACAAGAGCTGTGACTTCCATCGTATTGGACACGGTGTGAAATTGGCACCACCTAATAGTTGATTCATGATGGGGAAGATTTGCTGTCATTTTGTAAAAATAAGTAAACTAAAAAATGTATATCTGTAGGTATTTATGCTGTCTTAATTTGCAGTCGTAGAAAAAGTATATCTCTCATTTTATAAATCCTTAAAGTCTTAATTTAAAAAAATAACTAGTATCTTGCTATAAAATGTTAAATACAAGTATAGAAAATATGGAGACAGCTTCAGCAAATGACAATTACCTAATATTAATTATTTTGTTAATATTTGCAGAGTGTTTTAAAACCGAATGTCAAATGGCGCTACGGTAGTTCCATCTTCTGCAATATGACAACTCTGTACACCAACCAGCAACATTGTTACCCTTTGATTGTTAATGGTCGCTCGATTACATAACATTTTACAAATATTTGGCACAAATTATGTATAAATGTATTAACTATAGCTAACAATATTTATAAAAATAGATGTTTCAACTTAACACTATTATAACCTTCAAACAAAATATTTTTAGTTCCACATTGGAGGCATTTCGTTAACTAATTTTGCGAATATTTTTTCTTTGTGAGTGAGCATTAGTGACTTCATATTATTTGAGTTCTTGTGACAGTATCCTGTTATTGAAATTCGAACATTAGTATCATATCAAGAAAATCATGTCTATTTTTTACTTTTTGACCACTGACTGTACAAAATCATTTTTATCCAGAACGGTTAAAACCGGGGGGCTAAAACCACTTTATTCAAAACTCTACAATCCTGCTTTAGGCATTTGTTTTTTATACACTCGCTGCGCTTGTGCATCGTTTCCCGATTTTGTAACGAGACTAGGAAATCACCCTGTATTTAAGTATCTCTGGTTCTTGACTTCTGGTATTCTGTTATAATTAAGATGGTGCCTTGATTTCAATTGTAAACAATGGACGTCGCCACGATGAAGCTCCGTCAAATATAATTATATTAATTTGCAAGTCATAATTGTTATACAGAGTGCTATCAGTGTCTGAGAAATGACGCCTGGAAAACGCCCATATAGGTATCCTCCAGTACAAAATCTGCGCGCAGCACAAACCGAGCAATGTGTAAAACGCATAATAGTACTAACTACTTACATATATTTACTTTTTAATTTAAATCAATATAAAGTACTTCCGGAAATAGTAATACTATAATTTTAAGTACGTATAGATGTGGTTTCTTTTCACATTCAGGTATTAGAATTTTTGTAAGTACCCATTCAAATAGAGGACTAGGAAATCTTAGAAATACATTAGCATATTTTTTTCCAAAATAGATGGATGACTGTGAATGATGAAATATTTTAAATTAACCCTTGTTTTGTTATTCTGCTTTTTGTCTTATCTTAAAGGTACCATAGTCACCCATCTATTTTGAGCAATATATGCTAATGTATTTCTAAGATTTCCTAGTCCAGTATTTGAATGGGTACTTGCAAAAGTCTCATACCTGAATGTGAAAAAAAACCACGTCTATAAAATGATTTATACGTCAACTTTTATTCGCTAATCATACTATAAATGTTATTATAAAATTAGATTATTTTAAAAGAAGTAGGTACCTACATAGGTACAATAGGAAATAGATTTGGTCTAAACTTATGAGACATTTACCAATATTACAGAAATATAATTAGGTATCTATTTATGATTATGTTCTCGTATACTACACACGTTGTATTTTTCAATTCAATTCAATATCCTATTATTGGTGTTTAACTGTTGGGCAATAAATATAATTATTATTACAGTACGGATCTCTAATAAACCTATAATATTAATTTAGTGCTAAACAAATCTTCAATCGGTGTTAAACATGCACAAGTTTAAAGGTGCATTCACAAATGAAAATTAGGTTTAGATTGATGGTTTATACTTTAGATTTGAAGACTTTGGGTGCATATTATGTAATGACTCCATTCACACTTCATAATTTAGGGTCTCTAAATCCAAATCATAAAGCTAAACATTGCAAGGTCCAAACTTTAGGTTTATAATTTAGTTTGACGTCACAAACTTCACCAATGAAAACGAGTCTGAAATGATATAGATATATACACGCATTTTTATTTAGTATCCATTTGGTGGATTCGGCTTTTTAAACAAATGCGAGATGAACATGGAGACTGTCATAACTTAATTACTAAAATATAACCAATAATGCCAAGCGAATGACAGTTTCACGTCTTGTTGAGTACTACTCTACTGATATTTTAATTTTGTTTTTGAAGCATTTACACAGATGTCTGTACATATCAAAACTAATTTTCAGGTACTTTAAACTTACATTTATAAATGACTAACTTAAACCTAATTTTCATTTGTGAATGCACTTTAAATGATAAGAAATAAACACATAGTAAAACTTTAACATTAAAAACTATTTTTGTCAGGTCTATCAATTTCAAATTATTCTTCATTTTCCTCTTCTCTTTATTTGTGAAAAAATGCTTGCAATTAGCGAATAAAATCAGAGCAATGACAATATTTCTGTCAGTATAAATACTTGGTCGTCCGCATTCGCAATGCATCATGCGGGAATTTGTCACTGAACAATGTTTTTACAAGTGCGGTACACTAATTTGAAAAACAAATTCTGGTAAACCGAAACGACTATCATTTGTCTTGGCTGGTGCGCGCTAAAATAAGTGTTTGAAATATAACTCGGTTCGTGGCGTGGAATCGTGCCGGTGTCGGTGCCGCAAAGGAACAGTCGCAGTAATTAACGATGTTTCCATCAAAAAACCAAATAAAAACCACGACAACTCTAGAGATACACAATATTTCAAATAATAAATTTGGGGGACGTCAAAAATACAGCGCACACCAGTAGTTATATATTTAGATGGATGGTGTTCACCAAAATACAACGATACGCTGCGGGGTCTACTTTTCCTACCTTGACACATTTAACACCAACTACCAACTCTTTTCAAATAGAATAGAAATACAAACAAATTTTACACGCAGAAATAAATACGTAAATAATATAAAATATAAATGTATTTGTTATGTTATATTAATTTATTGATTGTAAATTCAAGTACTTATACAATTCTTTGAACCAAAATTTTTAATGCAGTAAATTTAATACAAGAATAAAAAACATACATAACAGATCTGTCAATCATCAGATTGCTCTAACTAACATGATAAAATAATAATGAGAAATTCAAAGTTGCCTTTTACTTATACAAGGGAGAGAAATGCTTTTTTTCTCGCAATGCAATTTATACAAAGTAGGTACCATGCGAAAAAAGGAGAAAAAGTACTAAGAAAGTTTTGGGATGTGGTTGTGGCGACGGTTTGAGAAGAATAGGAGATGAAATAAGAATTATTATTATTATTATTATTATTATTTACAATTCCCAACAGGCTATTGCCCAATTAAAGGGAAAGGGAAGACGTAAAGTAATAAATCATGTAAAACGATGGGAACATTTTTAATATCAATTAAATTATTGTAAAAAAGATCTATATCTGATTCGACAGACGAATACGTTATTATCATGAAATGCAATGGTGATCTAAGCAAAGCATTAGACTTTGGAGTTCGGTGATGAAACGTTTTATTATATCTAACCGATAGCCGCGGTACTAAGAACTGAATTTTACTTAGAATAAAAGGGCAATCTGTAACGTTATTAACTATTTTAAATAATACTATAATAGCATTTATACACCGTCTCGTATAAAGGGATTGGAGATCGAAATATTCAAGTAAAATATTCTGAAAGAAGTAAGAAAGAGGAAAGCTAACTGGATTGGACATACTTTAAGGCGGGATGGGATACAGAAAATTATTATTGAAAGGAAAATAAATGGAAGAAGGGAAAGAGGGCGAAGAATATTTGGAATGTTAACGGAAATTAAGAACGGACAAAATTACGAGACGATGAAAAGGAACGCGCAGGACAAATTAGCTTGGAGACAACAATTCCGTTGAGACCCCTGTCGAAGGACAGATTTTACATAATGATGAGGTACCTACGGAAAAATAGCATCAATTTGACACGAGATATAGTCAAAAATGTTAGGTATCTATAGAAAGCAAAGCTTATCTTCTTGATTCTTATTTTAGATATGGAAATAATTAGAAATCGGCGAGGAAAACGGCGAATGGCAATATTCTCTTGCTGCATGAATGAATATCAAGGAATTTACAGTTGAAGATCAATTTTGACAACTAGACTTCTGAATTGTATAATGATTAGACATACTTTTCTTCGTCTATAGCCTACTCCGAGTTGGAATTTTTAACACAATGTGCAAAATAAAATATAAAAAAATTCAGAGAAGAATCGAGAAAAAACCCTAAGATTTCCTTGATTCAGGTTCTTCAGCTGTTCAACTGCTTACCAATGATATCTAGAAAGTTGCAGTCTGTAACGAGGCCTACAATTCTTGATAAGACAACCGAACTGTCAACATCGTATAAATTACCTAAGGTTTATTTTGAAAGATAAGTTACACATCGTTGGAAAGATAAAATAATATACTTTTCAACGACATAATTTTCTATTACGACGTCCATTTAAAAATTATAAAGTTTACCCAGTGTTCGAAAAAAAAAATGTTCTAAAGAGGGGCACTGTCAAATTACACATAGTCTGTTCATTTAAGCCATTCAGCAGATGGTGCTGACATCAGCACCAGTTTTAAGTAGTCGAAATTACATTGGGTAAACTTATCTCTTGTCTCCAATTTCAGCCAATCAGAGTTCAAAACTATGCCCTATTCTCTACAATACTGAATTGCTTAAATGGGACAAGGTATAGGTAAGTTATTTGTAAAAATTAAATTCAGCAAAATTTGTATTTTTATATTTATCTAATAATCTAGGCATTTTTTCGGGATAAACAAATCTGTAAAATAGACCTTTTAATTTAAAGAGATAGAAGATATGCGCAATGAGGATCCGCGCATAGTAAGAACAAATGACGCGAACCATGGTTACGTGCTTTCTTACTGAGATTCGTGGCATTTGTTTTTCCAAATTTAGACGTAAAATGTGAGAAAAATCTTTGACAACTTTAAAAAACTTCTCAAAATAAGTTACATATTGAAACTAAAATGTCTAACGAAGCAAATATTCACCAAGAATAACATGTATTTTAATGACAGCAATATTTTTGACGTTTCGTTTGGTTGTTTTCGCCATATTACTTACTATTGACAGCGATAGAAAGAGATAGCTATTAAATTGAAAAGGTCTATTTAATCCACTTCGTAACTTTTAAGATAATAGAGTTCGCAATGCTGAGGGTTGAAAAATGGCAGCCTGTACAACTGTTTACTACTTCACTGTATTGTTAAATTTAGTTATTAATTGAATTAAATTAAATGGTATAATGAATTCTGCTGAAACTCATATCTAAAATGAAAATCTCCTTTGTCAATAAATTATGTTTTCTTTTTATTTCATTTAATTATTACTATTATTTCAACAGCAGAATGTGAAAAATGGTTTTAATTAATTAACCTAAAATTATATCTTCCTCACATCTAAATACACAAAAAAATACATCTTAAAATAATAATTGCATAATCAAATGCCAGTTAAAATTTCATTTCATCTAAAAATCTGTTGACAAAAAACAAAAGGTGTGGCGTTTGTCAGTTGTCAACGCTGTCATTGAACCCAATTAACAAAGAATTTTATATTTTGCATTCTTAGATGTCTTTCTAACTCAATTAGAACCAGTAGTACATACCAACAGTATTATATCGCCTATTATCACTGTGAGAATGTTTCCAAATCTATCAGTAAGAAAATCAATACCAATTATATATTATTTAGATCCTCTACTAATTTGATGTTTTATCTACTTTTAGTGACATGTTTTCGAAGGAGAATTTGTGCTTACTGTTTCCAGATCGATAACAGAATGTTGTCTAATGATGTAGAACATATTTTTAGCTTCCGTTTATTAGAAATTTGGCTACCAGACGACGTGAAGTAGGATTTTACGGCTTGCAATACAAAAAATTTATAGATCTGGAAACAAGAGTGACGAAATGTAACAGTTGACGGTGAGAGGTGTTTTTATCGGTTTTATTTTGTTTCTCAGCCTACTTTGTTACGAAATTAGTCTTTTCTCAGGTTTATTCCGATAATTTCAACAACCGGTGGAGCCAATTAGAATAGATAATAGCTTCTGTTCTTATAAATTCTAGTTAAATTTTAAACAGATAGCATATTATTACTACTTTAAATTTACTAATACTTTAAATTTAATGCCAATCTATTATACTAAATATTTTGCATTTCACAAGATATTTAGTTCGGTGATAATTTAATTTATGAATTTATTTACAGGTTATCGTAGTTTAGATTCAGTAAATGCCGTGCGTTTTATAATATAGGATATTTAAAAATGACACCCGTGCTTTTGGAATTCGAATCAGGGTGTTAAAACTAATCGAAAATTAATAATGAAAAATTTTCTGATTGAAAAAGAAACGAATATGTATTAACATTTAAACTTTAATATAATCAAATATTAGAAAACACACACACACACACACCTGATATCATAAAATGTCTTCGCACATACACATAAGTTGATTCTTATTTTAAAAAAATCTGATGTGGCCAGCCCATTATCTTCCGTCAATTCTATGTATTTTGTATAAATGTCATGCCATTTCTTGTACATTACCTTAAGGTAGTTGTACGTATTTTATACAAATTCCATACAGAAAGTTTCTAGCAAAAGATCCTATATTTCCAGTAAAATTATAACACAAACATACTGTCAATTGCACTTGACACTGACACTTTTCAATCAGAATTTTCTTAATATAGCATTTGTTTCAAGAGTTATAGCATAGCTGGCTTATATAAGATATTTAATTTCTTTATAATTTTTTAACTCTATATCCATTTAATATGATGTATTAAATGTGATAAAATGATATTAACATCGTTTTTTCAAGAAAACTGTTAAAATCTTCAAATTAGGGTACTTCCGGTTTACCAATTATAACCAAAATCTATTCAGCTCTTCATGTGGATGTAACGAAGAAGAATACGAAAGAATTATAATTTTTGGAATTGTAGTATAAGAGTTATCGCAGGCGAAAATGTTGTCACACACAGACATACACACATACAGACATCATCATAAAAATAGTAAAATCGTAATCTAGGGACCCTAAAACATACTTATTCATCATACCCGCAAATTTTTTGACCAAAGACAATACCTTCCTTACCCAAGGTAAGAAGGTAAAAGGAAACGAATGATTCTTATTAATACATATGACAAAACAATGTATAAATTTTTGACATCACCATAGCCACATAATTTTTTTTCAGAATAAAGAATAGTATATTGTGTTATTAGGAGTAAAAGTGATACTTTGTGTGGCAAGCATGGAAGTTTGCACGACGAGCGAAGCGAGTCGGACAATTGCATGCGAGGCACACAAAGACACTTTTATTCCGAATGACACATTAAATTTTTTTTCAAACGCACTACTTTTCTTTTTATTCGCTAATTCTAGGTAGTTGCTATGGATATTTGTTTATTTTATTTCTACGCCGCCGGCGTAGAAATTAGCTATTTCTACTCCGGCGGCGTAGAAATTAGCTTATTTCTACTCCGCCGGCGTAGAAATATCCAGCGGCGTAGAAATGAAACTTCTACCTTGTGAATCAAGTCACAAAAAGTGCCATTTCTACGACGTTTGAAAAAAAATACACTTTTTAAGTTATTTATTTTTAGAGAATGACAACTCCACGTTCCAGGAGCTACATTCAGCCCATGTTTAATAAATCATTTATTATAGTGGTTGCTAGCATCACGTCGTGTCTAATACGATCGAAGCTACAACTTGTTAAGTTATGATTTTAGCGCCATGAAAACAATATGATAAGTAACATTGTAAAAATAGGAGTAGAAATGTAGAAAAACTTTTAATTTACATTTTTACACAATAAATTTTTGATTTATTAATAAAGATAGGTTGTGAAACACTTTTTAAATCCTATAACAAAGGTCACTTTTTGGACTGAATGAATATGAACCATTTTCCTTACCGCTAACCACAATCGTTCACAGTGTATTCTATTGAAAATATTGGGCAGTCCTGTCCTGATTCATACTATACTCGTAAAGCAAAACCACAACCCGCAATAAACCTTTCCTTTCAACTATAATCACATTCACAAACTCGTAAAAGAACACCGCTGAAACATTGCGACATTAATATCCGATATTGAAATTTATAATAAATTTATGGATGTATTCGTGTTACTCATAGGGAAAGCTGTGCTGGTAATAATGTACTACTGTGTTGTCATGTTCCCTGTATAACACCGTCCTACGACACACGTCACTGGGAGATAAACTGCCGCGAAATTCAAATAAATTAGTTTACACACGGCGCCACACAAAGAATGCCAAAAATGCAGAGGGTGGTAGGAAGAATTTTTCCAGAAAATTACGCCAAGACAAGGCTCGGTAATTAGAAGATAAGTCAACACGGATATTTAAACTATAAACAGAAGTTACAGATTGTCGAGATACAAGGTATGTTCTAATTTTGGACTATTCATTGTATGATCGGACCTGGAGCCCCTAGGTTATAAGAATAACAAAATACGGCGTTTGATACACTAAAGGCTCGTCACTTGAACCGGAGCGCCACTGGGTAATTTTTATTAAAATAGCTAATTCATTTTTAATAGTTTTAAATTTTTAACAATTTTTATAAATCTTAAAGAATTAGTATGAATACAAAACAATAAATAATTATAAAATGTAGGAAGTGCTTTGGCTGCCGGCGGCGTACCTCCCTCCACACAATTTAGAAAAGAACAACAAATTTTTAGATAGAGCGAGGTAATATACCATGGCCGAGTCGATCAAATTCTCCCCTTTTTAGCACTTCGCCTCGTTGACCCGACAGTTTGTTTGTTATCTAGTCAGCAAAGTTTGGCTATGTTATTTTGTGTAGTTTCTGTGCTAAATTCTCTCTTGTACTAAAGTGTAGTGATCCTTGGAATTTGAAATATCACTAAAAAATCAAGTTAACAAATAAATATGAGTTTAGCATAAGATAATGTACCGAAGACACGATTTGTGTTTAAAAACATTGAAAACCATTGCATCTTATATACAGTTGAAAAGATGGTTAGAATGCCGGGGTTTGAAGAAAAGTGGAAATAATCATGAATTAATTCAAAGGTATGCATTGAGTAGATCATATACTGAAATAATTATATAAAAATGTGTTCAGTCTGACATGTTTACGTTTTCTTTCAAAGAACAGTTCTTGAGATCACATTGTGGATCATATGATAAATGTCAAACTGTGTAGAGCTAAATCTTGCTCACTACATAACTACTTATTAAATACTTTTTTCGTACCTCCGTCCATTTGGCTAGTATTACAGAACTCAAAATCGTCCAGAAATGCGCTGTTGCTGACCTAGGCCAGCAAAAGGAGTTAGCATTACTGTTCTGGTGATATGTCAATTTAAGATTATTTTCAATACAAGAATTAGCGAAACGTTTACAAATTTTAGGGCTAATCTTTAATTAACTTAAATAACTAAATTTTGTCATAAAAATAATAATATGCTGTCATTACTGACATCTCATATAGATTAATTATAAGTTCTAATTTTACGACTAGTTTGTTTTCTAACTACAGCTAACTTCACGTGATACAATTCAGTTTCCGCCATCTGTCATTAAAAATATGCGAAAGTATATAAAATATATATTTGTATGTTATATTTTCAATAGATATAAAATAATTACGCATTTTAAGCTCAAATGTAAGTAATTATAATTAAACTTGCAATGCAAAACCAATATAAATATATGTTCATTTTTTAGGTTATGTAACATAGAATAAAGTGTAGAGAAATATACGAAGGATTTATGGAGAAGTCGGTACAAAAAATGTTGTATATCACACGCCCAGAAACTGTTTTGCGAGATCTCGTATTGGCTGTCAAAATAAACTCGGTCTCGTAAATGTTCAGTTTCTGGCCTAGTGATACAAATAACTATTTACTTACTAGATGGCGTCCGAAAAGTTTGAATATTATAAGTCCCATTATCTCTTTTGTCATTTTTCTTAAATTGTATTAATGTTACACATTTATAAAAACTGAATTATTTGATAAAATAAACAAAATTTTGACCACATATTCCATTGCAGACGACAGCTTCTTACTTTACAGTTGGTTTTGAACTAGCGCCCATATTTTAAAGTTAATTTTATTAACACTTTTGTTAAAAGTGGCTTGTACTAATTAATTTTTTATTACCAATTAATAAAATTCAACTCTGAATTTATAAAGAGTGCACTTCACGCTCCGTCCTGAATGTGAGCATTTTATTACACATATTTTTTCCTGTACAAAAACTAGCTGTAAGATTTTCTTTCCTAGCAGTCATTCTTGAAAAATAACCTCAATCCTGTGTGAAATTACCCATAAACAAAGCTCATCTATTCCAAAAATAAAAACCGGAACAATTTATCTGGTATACAGGGTGTTCTTTCTGTGTTCTGGTGTATAAATAGTGCGTGCGGTGCGTGTTCGGCGTATCGACACCTGCGCCTTCACAAATCACTTGGGCACCAGGCAATTACGGATTGTCTTCGAGCAATTTACGTATACGTATCGTAAGCGTAGACGCACACTTCTAAACCTCGCGTTTTATTGCGCCGACCACGACTTTGATATGACACATTGAATGTTGGTATTATTTAGAACCAGGAATGGGTGATCAATGTTCTTGTACATTGCAAGTAATTGGATGCTATGCTATTGCCAGCTCAACTAAGGATATACGAGTATATTTTCATAATATTTCAGAGACGCAGCACTCTTACTTTTCTAAATAAATAGCTAAATACATGAAAATGTTTATAATATTCATATTCTTTAATATTTCTAACATACATAGCATTGAAACATTTTTTTTAAATTTCGTTATAAATGTCATTGCCTAGTATGACGTCCAAATAAAAATATTAAGACTTTATAAGATTTTGAGAAATAATTAAAGAAATTATCAATTAAAATAATCAAACCGTTATTTCCAATTTCATTGAAAGTTTCAATAAAATTTTTACATAAAACTTTCATTGAAATTCATACTGAAACATTTAGTGAAACTTTCAAAAAAACAAGTTCCCGAAATTTGCACATCAATAGGTACCACTCCTTAAAATGATAGTAAGCGATTGAAAAAACTCTGTAAATTCATAAGAACAGGTGTCTATTGAAAAGAGAAGTCTGACAGTCTGTTTGGCTTTTGAATATCTATGTAGGGGAGACTGGTGTCAATTGTTACAAAATTTAAATTTTTCACGAGTTAACGTTACATTTCGAAATTTTGAAATTACCTATATGAGAACCTACCCACCTTAGTGAATAATATTTTGCATTTTAAACTTTTGAAAACGTGATAAATATAAAAGTATAAGGATTTTTAGTCACGCATTACAAATGTTACAATTGACACCTAACTGGTGTCAATAGTAACAGGGCCAGTGTCAATTGTAATAAATTTTAATAGTGATGTAATAAGATAAAATAACAGATAAAAGAAGAAATTATTGAAAGAATAAATATTTATTTATTACCTCAGAAAATACAAAATTCAGATGACTCAACTAAAAGCAAACAAAATATATATTCTGTTGGTGATATGGACCATTTTGACCAATTGCAGTTTAAGTAAACATAAAATAGGTCTTTCCTTGTACAATTTAAACGTGCCCGGTGTCCAGATTTTACATTTTCAACGCTGCAACCAATCTCCTGTGCTCAAAAAATATGGGCCAATACAATCAGAGAGTTTCCTCATCGGAACCATCTCTAGAGTAATCTGCGACTGTTACTTTCGGAAGTGTTTTTCATTTTTTGCTCTTCTTCTTTTATGTTTTCGATAGCAGTGGTTTTTTCTTGTAATTTTTATCATGATCATCAATACTGTACTTAATTATTAAACACGTTACAATCGACACCGTGGCATGTGTTACAACTGACACCGCTTCACTTATAAAGATAATATTTGCTTTTTTGTATTTATTAGGTAATAATTCGAAATATTTTTTAATAAAAAATAAAAGCAGATATAACTCACAAACTGATCCATAACTTGAAATATTTCCGAGCAGAGCACTTATAGTGTTTTAGAAACAATGTGTGTCACTACCTGTATTTACTTTTTTGTCGATTTATAGACATTCGTCAGAAACAGACGCCGTATTTGCGCGTATGTACTTACACTAAATACCACCTAAATACCAAAGAGCTATGACTCTTTCTGCTTCACTCTGCAAGCGCGTTTTAGTCTACTTCGAAAAGATGGCCTTGTTACCTACCCTTGTTACATTTGACACCTGTTAAAATTGACACCGGTCTCCCCTACTTCATAATAACTAATTTCTCTAACAGAAATTCATATATTTTCCCTAAATAAAATAAAATAAATAATGATATTTCTTCCTTAATAACTTAAAAAAACTCTGTAAATTCAAACAGGTGTCTATTGAAAAGAGAAGTCTGACAGTCTGTTCGGCTTTTGAATATCTATGTACTTCATAGTAACTAATTTCTCTAACAGAAATTCATCTATTTTCCCTAAATAAAATAAAATAAAATAAATAATATTTCTTCAGTAATAACTGAAATTCCAAAGATCATTGCTCAAAGAGCATTATGCAAAATATAATTTAATGAACTATAAACAATGTTAATTAATATATGATCGTTACTTCAAGGATCGATTCTATACATCAAAAGGATAAAATAGGTTTATAGATTGGCATTATGTTCTTTGAAGTTTTGTTTTAGTGTCACCATGCAAGTTTACTCAATCGTTATTGTTAGTTATGTAGTATAGTATAGGCGCTAGATTTGTACCTATGAAACTATTTAAATTTAAAGTCACTTTATATTTTATCAACACACTCTGAGAAAGATGTTAACAAATAATCGAAATTTCAATCATCTAGCATTCATTTTGACAAAACCGATGTTTCAGTGTACATTTATACATTCTTCTTCATGGTAAGGTCTTACAGATTCTTAAACATAAAATGATGCTCACATAAATACTATTGTTTTATGAGTACGTGCCATAGCGTCTAAATGTCATAGCGCCCAAACTTCATAGCGTCTAAATTTCACACCGCCCAAACTTTACACCCTCTAAATGATGCCCCACCACCAATTGTCACAGCGTCTAAATTTGTCCTGGCTTATTTACAGCAAACTGTATTTGTTTATTTAACTGAGGGCCGGTATTTTCATCTTCGGATAAAATGCTGGATAACTTATCTGTCGGATAAATGACATTCAATATAATTTACATCATTTATGCTTTTATTTCGATGCGATATTTTATCATTTATCTGACGGATAGTTATCCTGATTTTTATCCGGAGGTGGAAATACCGACCCTGAGAGTTAAAATCTTAGCTGGAGATCAGTGGCGGTTCGTGCATCAAAACTTTGATGAGGCAAGGTACCCAGAAAAAAGGTCAAATGCCTTATAATTGAGTTACATGTTTTAAGAGATGTGAAGCTGCATGTTTTACCACTTTTATGAACAAACATAAATTGCCAGATTACAGGACATTTTAGAAAAAAGAATATATTTAACGGATTGTTGACATACCTGGATAAACTGTCTAAAGTCTAAATACAATACAATATGGCGCGACTATTATACAGGGCCTACGTTCCAATAAAAGTGCTAGACAGTTTATGTTTTCGAGAGGCAAGCCTCACGAGTGTGAATTCTGTGAACTGCATTTGATATTTATAAAGGTAAACATTATAGGAATAAGTTGAAATTTAGTTTACTTAAAATTATTAATTTGTTAATATATTTCTTTTCTGGTGAGGCACTGCCTCAACTTCTACAAAAGACTGTTGATCTTTCCACTACTCTAATACTAATATATGTACAAAATACATACATATTTCTTAGGGCTTTAGGTTACGTGCGTACATAACATGTCGTCTTTTCTTGTATGTTAGTAAATGAAATATGTTAGCTTCTTACACGATGTAATTCCTGGTTGAAAGGGCCTATTCGCGGTTTTGTGGCATAAGTTACGACGTTCGCTGGATCGCTGGCGACTGTTTGCACATTGTAAAGTGTGGTGTGTACATAATAACGATAGCAATATACATTCCAGCATTTCACGATGTTATGAGTGTCCGTATGTAAATATAATTACAATTTGGACAGGTATATGAACCTCTGCGATGTTGATCATAACAAAGAGAAATTTATGGCGATTCGCAGGTTATTTGTGGTTGTGCGCCTTGTTCACATCGTTTCGGTAGTTCAGCAGATTTACATACGAGAATTGGACTACAGAAAATATTTCTTGTAATGTTTCTATAATCATTTTACAGGAATATTGGGATTTTCAAGTATCAAGAGATGGCGCTGATCGCATTAAACAATGGTACACTTTTTGTTGACGTTTGTTAGCGTATAGCATTTCTGTCAATTGTATTTCTTTAGATTTTGTATTATTTCCTCATTTATTAATATTCTTTATTTATAATTCAAGTATGTAAAATAGAGTTTTTGTAGTCATATAGTCGTAGTTTCTTGTAAATGTCAAATGTGTACCACATTATCGGCATGGTTTTGTGAAAATGATCTCTATTTGAACTTAAGTAAAAATCATTATTTACGATTTTATTTCTCACAAAGAAAAAATTTAGACTTGACATTGGCTATTGATGGGTATGATATAAATAGAACTGATAATGGTAAATTTCTTGGTTATAAGTTTGATGATAATCTAAATGGAAAATACCATATCAATGAGCTTGTCTCAAAACTTAATTCGATATGTTACCAATTTTGGCATCTGAGCAGCGTTCTCACGAAACAACAGCTGATTATTTTTTACCACGCACAAGTAGACTTACATATGGAATATGTACGAGGTGTGTTCAAAAACTATCGCGAATTTTGAATTTTCGCGGGTTACGTATATTCGAATTTCGATCTTTTTGTGGCTTTATGTTGGTACTCATGTCTCTCACTTATGTCAACAAGCTCGGCCATTTTGAATGTTCACTTAATTGTTGACAGCTGCTTTGCTTGCACGTGTTTTGGATCGTCTTCGATTTTTACCTATTCAAAAAAATGGAACAAAGAACCTGTATCAAATTTTGTGTGAAAAACGAAATTAAGTGCGCGGATGCATTCCGAATGTTGACTGTGGCATACGGAGAAGCTACCTTGGACCAAAGCAACGTTTATCGGTGGTACAAAATGTTCTCAGAAGGCCGAGAAGATGTGAACGACGAAAAGCGTGCCGGACGCCCGAGCACTTCAACAACAGACGAAAAAATTAATGAAGTGGAGAAAATGATATTGGCCAATCGTCGAATCACCGTTAGAGAAGTTGCTGAGGACCTAAACATATCGATTGGCTCGTGCCATTCGATTTTTATCAATGATTTGGGCATGAGACGGGTCGCCGCGAAATTTGTACCAAAATTGCTCAATTGCGACCAAAAACAGCATCGCATGAACATTGCTAATGAGATGTTGGACTCTGTCCGCGACGACCCAAATTTGCTCCAGAGGGTCATAACTGGTGACGAATCGTGGGTTTATGGTTATGACGTGGAAACCAAAGTTCAATCATCTCAATGGAAGCTGCCGCACGAACCAAGACCGAAAAAAGCGCGCCAAGTTCGGTCGAATGTGAAAGTTTTGCTGACAGTTTTCTTCGATTGCAGGGGCGTGGTGCATCATGAGTTCTTGCCACAGGGTAGAACGGTCAATAAGGAATATTACCTGCAAGTTATGCGCAATTTGCGCGAAGCAATCCGCCAGAAACGCCCGGATTTGTGGAAGAACAAAAATTGGCTTTTGCGCCACGATAACGCCCCTGCTCACACATCGTTGCTTGTGCGCGACTTTTTGCCAAAAACAACACACTAATGATGCCGCAGCCACCGTATTCCCCAGATCTGGCCCCCTGTGACTTTTTCTTGTTCCCTAAACTGAAGAGGCCCATGAAAGGACGACGTTACGCTACGCTTGACGAGATAAAGACGGCATCGAAGGAGGAGCTGAACAAGATAAAAAAAAATGATTTTTTGAAGTGCTTTGAAGATTGGAAAAACCGTTGGCACAAGTGTATAATATCTCATGGGGATTACTTTGAAGGGGACAAAATAGATATTCATGAATAAATAAATAATTTTTGAAAAAACACAAAATTCGCGATATTTTTTGAACACACCTCGTATATGGGGTGCTTCATCATCTTCATACAATGTCTTCATCGTTCAGAAACGTATAATAAGGACAATCGCAGGTGGTGCCCGCAGAACCTCCTGTAGGATGCTCTTCTCTCAATTCCGCATTTTGACTCTTTGCTCAATTTATATTTTTGAAATTTGCATATTTATTTTGAACAACTTAAAGAGTTTTAAATATAATTCAGACATACACCCTTGCAATACAAGACAAAAAAAAAACTCTTGCATATTCCGTAAGCACAAATCATTGGATGCAATAGGTATCACTAAAGGTCTCCAAATTTTTAATAGACTTCCACAAAAAATTAGAACTAAAAGTAATAAAAATTCCTTCAAAAAATTAATAAAAAAACTTCTTTTAAAAAATACAATTTATTCTATAAATGAATTTCTTTCATACTGACTACACTAGTCGGATCAGAATTAATAGTTCTCTCTGAATTTATGTAAGTTTTTATGTATTTGTAAATCTGACGTATTCCATACATGTATGTAACTTGTCCAAGGAATAAATAAAATTATTATTATTATTACTGTTTGTAGTTCTAATATTCGCCGTTAGTTAGCGTTTTCTTATTTGAAAATCCGAATATTATATTAGTCTCCTTAATTCTTCTGCCGAGCATGGGCTTAGGTAGCGCAAAATTGTACTACTGACGAAACTACAAATGTGTAAGTTCTAAATGTAATCCACTTATAATCTTCGATAAAGTACAAATTTTGCGTCAACTATCAAAGTATTTATTCTAAGGTCTATTGCTCCTAAATGTATACACTCTTTTTATATATAAAAGATAGCATTTGATTACTTTTGTAAGTAAAGCGATATCGGGAACTCTTGTTATCAAAACATCAAATATATTTAAGGCGAAGAACTACATTTGTGTCGCCAGACTGTAAATTCATGGCTTGATACTACGAATTTACACTAACTACTAAGTACACTTACACCAAGCAAACATACATCCAACTAGCTGTATCCGTAGAAAATATTTGCAATAATAGTTTGTTATTTATGTATTATATTGTTTATTTCCTAGACCCTACGGGTCTCGGTAAATAAATTCCACCCTCGCGGTAAAAAATATTGAACCTGAGTGCTGAAGTGCATATTCAATAGTTATACAAGAGGTTCAAAAATAATCGAATATACAATTGAGAAAACGAGATGTGTTTTCAGGTAACACATTGAGTCCGCAACTGTATATTTAGATTATTTTCAAAATTCGAGTTGTATATGTTAAGACTATAAAACGAATCAACGAACTAAATTTTAACGAAATATCAAAACTATTACTTGTTCATTTATATCCATGGATGATATGTTGTCTCCCCCATGTTAAAATGATTTAATTGCCAATAATTGCTCTCTTTATGCGCGTCTTACATGCATCACAATTATTTTTTCTACAGTATATACAAAGCAGCCATTTGCGCTCTCTTTTGTTAACGCAAAATGTCACTTTGCCGCTCATGCGCAACTGTATATTTAGATTATTTTCAAAATTCGAGTTGTATATGTTAAGACTATAAAACGAATCAACGAACTAAATTTTAACGAAATATCAAAACTATTACTTGTTCATTTATATCCATGGATGATATGTTGTCTCCCCCATGTTAAAATGATTTAATTGCCAATAATTGCTCTCTTTATGCGCGTCTTACATGCATCACAATTATTTTTTCTACAGTATATACAAAGCAGCCATTTGCGCTCTCTTTTGTTAACGCAAAATGTCACTTTGCCGCTCATGCGCGACAAAGTAGAAAAAACGCTCGCTGTATAAATTTATAACTATACAATGTTAAGAAATGTCACTTGTCACTGTAGTTACACATTTACCACCTTCGCAAGTCAATCTGACATATAACTGCTCTGTCGATATATTACATAACCAAACAAAATGCCGCACTGCTGTGAAAATAAAATAGGGCACTTATTTACCAAAACGAAAGTATAAAATGCTTCGCTTAGATTGAAGCAATTGCTCAAGAAGAATGGAATATAACAATAAATCAAAATTAATTATAAAACAAATTGTGTGAACAGTTGTACTGCCACCTGCAAAAGTTTGGCGTGAACGCTCCCAATGGACATCCACTTTTCCACTGCACTAGTTTAATGTACTTGAAATAAATAAATTATAAAAAACCTTATAATATTCATTACAAAATTGGCAGAAAATACAACAAGCTCTCAATCGACAATGCTCCATTTTGCGCTCTTAATACACAAATAGCTATTATTTGCATTGTACTAAGCTATAAAATGATAACTTAGGGTTTGGCGATTTCTTTAATATATAATCTAATAACAGTAATAACCTAACCTAATGCACAAGAGGCCAATTCCCATATTATTATCTGCAACCGACACCGGCTACCATTTCGTTTTTCAAGGCACCGAGTACCAGCAGACAAAGCACTTTCTATTTTATATTTACAATAAATTCACAAATAGTCACTACTGCCTAAAAAATAATGATCAACAAATAACAAATGCATATAAAAAGAGAAAAATAAATAATTACTTCATTATTGTCTCAGAAAAGGAAGAACTAAAACTAAATATAAAGTTTATAAAAATTGAAAAGTTAATGTCAGTATAAGTTAAAATATGAGCAAATATTCACGAGTATACATACATACTTATCAAAACCAAATAAAAAATATTAATAACCTTGGTTTATTTCTACCTAATTCATGTTCGTAGCAAACCATGACCTTTGTTAACCTTGCATATTGTTCAAACAAAACTAAAAACTTCAGAAAATAAAATAAGGCGTAAAGTACATAGTTCAATACTACACTACTGCGCAGGATCATAAATTAAAAATTTAATGAATCCTGTAAAAGTAGATGAAAATAGATAATGGAAAACCCTGTGCGTAAAATACATGACAAATAATCTTCGGACGAGTGTGCTTACTGTAAACGTAAGTTAGCATAAGCTATTTGCTATGCTAAGCAAGCGTTACTGTACTAAGCATCTAGGCAAACTGACGATTTTTATCTCAGTTATTGACAGTTCTCGCATACCAGCCAATAAATTAATTCTTCATTAGTCAGTAATTCGCTAATTTGTTGAGAAATATAAAGAGCTAGACATAAAATTATAAACATAGTAGTAAAATCAGTATTAATACAATATGCAAATTTTTTCCAGCAATAATTCTGTTCATCAACATAAATATTCATATACAGTTTATTATATACATTAATAAGAAAATATATTAAATTAACATTTTATTAGCTACATTAGATGATTATGTAGTAGCGAGATATATTCGCGTTAAAATATCTAATGTGTAATAAAAATAGCTGGTTGGTAAAATCTTAATTAAAAATTGAGAAGAATGCAAATGAAAACAAATTAAGCAGATAAGTAGAAAATAAAATGCGGTTACATAAAAATGTGATGTTATAAATAAATGACGAGTTACAAACAAGTGGATGAGTCGACTTTATCTCCGCACTGTGGCCATAGACAAGCGATAACTTGCAGGCGCAGGTCAAGCGCGACCAGAGATTTTGTTTTCTGTCTGAAGTCATACTCAGATTTGTACATTCAATACCATAACATACATATTACAAATTACAATTTGAAAACAATTTCGTTAATTTTAGTAAATGTTTACAAAAAAAAGTATGGAACCTGAAATATTTATTAAAATTTAAAACGGGTCAGATACAGACAAAAAATTTCAAATCATCTAGGTTAAAGGTAAGAACATCTAATTTTAATCTTCATTTTCTTTTAATATTATTTTGAAATAATACAAATCAACATAACATATAAGTAAGAACCATGGATATTGTGTTTGATTCAAAAATTCCTACACGGTAAAAAAACTGAACTGCCAAATGAAAAGGTTGTTGATAGTCGACTGATGGGATATGAAGGTTGAAAAAATATTCGGAACTGCAGTCTATTATTTCTTTATTTTCAACTACGCCGACATTTCGATAGTACAACCTCCTCAGGGCAAGTAACTGCCAAAATTTAGTATCAGCAGCAATATTTTACTAATTTAGTTATCACGACACAGTTTTCTTTGTCTGTAGATAATGATTTTTTTGTACCTAAATGTGTATTATTAAGAAGTACTGCATTTCTAAAAGTAGGTAATATAAATATAATGGATGAAATTAATGTTTATGCAACCAAACTAATGTCACATAACATTATCTTATACAATCAACGATAGTTCCGAAAATGGCACCAGATGTCATATTGCTTAAAGTCAGTTGCCGATACATATGTGTGACGATTTTCCTGCTATGACAACTTCAACAAACATTTCAAATTATATATGACTGACAATTTTTGTCATACATTATTGGTCAATCAAAACTTCATTCACAGCAGTTCTTAAAGAAATATACTGGGTATTGACGCTAAGTGCGACCATAGGGATTTAACACGGGATTTTAGTTTTTTTTTAATTTCCTGCTCTCCTTTCCATTTTATGTCAATAACTGTACATGGCGAAGTTGATCAGAATTAAAAGTTGTATACAAAACTGTTTTTAAATTTTTTATTATGCCCCTAGTTTCTTCATAATTTTAAAAAGAAATTTCAATATTTCGGTTTATTAGTAGCAATATAAGAACTGTCTTCTTTACGTTCCCCCGAACGAAAATATGCTTCAAGTAATTTGACACGCTCTTCATTAAAAACTATAATGAAAAAAATTTAATTACAAATATCAAATGTATCGAAGTATGGCAATAAATCGCAAGTGAAATTAACCCGTAGCCACCAAGCGTCAAAATTGCGAACCCTCCGAATTGGTAATGGCAGCTATTCAACCGCAGGAAAATTACCAAACTTACCAACTAAGTCGGCCATCTTAAATCAACGCAGCACCTCTATAAGACATTTCAGTCGCCAATATTAAAAAATGTCATGCAGCTGTCATCGTCTGTCATATATGGAATATAGTTTTGATGAATAATGGAAAATGGAAATATAATTTTGATATTATTTTGGAACAAAAGTTGTCACGTCACCTTCAGCCATTTTGATCACTCTGTATATACAGGGTGTAAATGAAATAAGTACATTAAATTTAACCAGTAATATAACTCGTCGAGAGCAACAATATTTTCTAATAACTTTTTCTCGAAATCGCATAATTTTTAGCATTTTTACAACCCCGTAAATTGACGAGTCGTTCCACGTATTTTTCTAATAGCTTAATGCAGTAGCAACAGCTATGAAAAATTTTGTTTTAGCAATTGACAGTCCTGTCATTTGTTGCAAATAAATTTTGACATTAGTAATAAACTTGTTTATAAGGTAAAATTCTGTCAAAATACTTACGTTTACGAATAGCGAGTACACACAGACAGTGTAATTAATTACATACGGTTTATTTGTTTTTTGTATCTGCACTACATTTTACCTTGTTATTAACATAAGGACACTGCCATGGAGTTGCCAACGCATTTAGACGGAGAGTTTTCCAAATTCTGTTTCTAATATTCGCACATTTGTAAATCTTGTACATCTTATCACAGTATTATGGAGTGTCACATATGATAATTTTAAAAAAGCAACAGTTATATCCACACCATGTGCAAAAAGTTCAAGGTTTGCAGCACAGCAGACTTCAAATTTTGCGAATGGCTAGTATTGTTTATTGATGATGCTGGGTTTACTACATAAGGTGTCTTTAGTGCAGAATACACATCATGGCAGACGAAAATCCTCAAACTGTAAAAGTTTTCATTAAAAAATATTTGGGCGGTAACAATAATTGGACGACTAATTGATACTCGTATACCTCGTTTAACAGGACAAGAGTTTGTACTTACATTTTTGAATAACATATTTAAACTATTATGATTTCTCGACGATAAACGAAAACTTATCTCGTAACCTCATAACTATGCTAATGCTTTTCCTCTATTCACAGATGTATCAAAGTTTGTTTCAATACACAATTTTATTATTTTGTTATCCAAAATTTAAATTTCTTTATTTTAAAAATTGTACTATTATGAATTTGTTAATAATAAATATGTTTTCCGTTGATCGTTTATTAATTACTGTGTCTGCAAGAAAGCAAACACGAGCCGACAATTTTTGTGCCGTGTGAATCGAACTTAAATACAGACAGCTGAGGGCAGCAGCAATCTGACCATTGGCGGGTAACCATATTTTAAACATATATTTAAAGAATTATAACTCAAAAACTAGAAGATTTAGAAAAAAAATTATTAAGAAATATTGTTGCTCTCGACGAGTAACATTATAGGTTAAATTTAATGTACTTATTTCATTTACACCCTATATATATATATATATATATATATATATATATATATATATATATATATATATATATATATATATATATATACGTTTAAACTTGTCATTTAATTTTTTGTAAACATTTTGTTTTGAGACAACTCTAACATTCTTGATAGAAAAGAGTTATTAACACAATTTTTTCGTAAAATTTACAAAGAAATCTGCCATTTGTTTATTATTTTAACAGCTGATACCCTCAAACTGTACATCAAATTTCACCATCTCCTTAACCTAGAAATAAAGTAAGTAGTAAATACAACTGTTTTGCCGAGCACCGTTCAAATCAAAATCGCCATCAGTTGCCCGTTGTCCACTAGCTCCTCCATCAAACTGTCGATATCTCAAGCGTGGACATCTGTCAGTGCAACTAAACTAAACGCAAGTTGGCTTAGTGGCACGCCGCAGTCAGGTCGAGAACGGCTTAGAAATAACAAGGAACAGGACTGGGCTAAGGGGAAGACGAACGACGGACCGGACACCATCTGCCACTAACGGTGGCTTACTTTCGGTGACAGTTTGTTTATGCTACAAAAGAACAATAGAAATTTTGTGGATGGCAGAGACAGTTGTTGAGAGGTTATAACGATGCGTGTAATAAGAAGTTAAGGACTTAGAACCATTTTCTGCATTTAGTACTTAAGGAGACATTAATGTTCGAATTTTATATAACTAGTTTCGATTTTCGATACACACATGTATAGTTGGAGGAAACGATCTATAAAACTCGTTAAAAAAGTCTGCCAATTGACCGTTATGAAGTTTTATGGGGCTTGCGGTTAGGGTTCCTGGAGGAGGTAGATTTGTACTTTTAAATCTGCATTCAAACAATAATGTGTTTTACGTATACTTCTTCTAACTTCAATGTATAAATTGAAAAGAGATTAAAATATTATAGGAATTACAATAAATTCAAACGTAACTTTTAAATAAAAACAGGTTTGAAAATTTTCTTTTGAGGTATAGTATGACTAGCGAATAAAAGTTGACGTTTAAATTATTTAATAGATGTGGTTCCTTTTGAAAACATTTCCCTATATTTGATTTGAAAGGAAACTGACTCCTATGTATTCCGTTACTGAAGATTAGAATTGTACTCAATACCAGGAGGTATTTAAAATGACCTTAGCAACAGGATTCAGGGATGTATTTAAAAAATTTAATACCGCAAATTCTAGTTCGTTCGTTTCAGGTGTAAGCAACCCTCGAGTCGGAATTACTGTTAGAGGATATTAAAAATAATCCTATTTCATAGAAATGCCAAACTAAATAGTTTAAAGATCAAAATATTTTGTTATAATCAACATATACGTAAATGTTTAAAATATTTTAAACGCACCCCTGTTTTGATATTCAGTTACCCTAGTCGGATTACCTATTTTCAGCCAGACATAGTATTGTATTTCTGTGCTTTCCTAGTCCAGTATTTAAATGGGTTCATGCAAAAATTTCATACCTGAATATTTCGTACAATTCTATTCTTCTCTAGGGTTTCAAAAGAAACCACATCTATAAAATAATTTCAACGTCAACTTTATACCATACATAAAAATCTTTTTCAGTGTTGAAAGAGACATCAAAACGAAACATTGTTTCTGTGCTTGTTTCAGTATTGTTTGTATAAAATGTGAATATGTGGAGACCCTGGGATTTTGTTTTATTGTCTTATTTATTATATAGTTTCAATTTACAAAAATTCAGTTTGAATACGGCCCATTACTTACCCTAAAAAAGATGCCTTTAAGTTCGAATAATTTGTGACTCCTGACCACTAAGATTCCCAACTCTCCATAAAAGGTTGTAAACCCTGCATATAAGTTAGTTTGATATATCGCTTCCTCCAACTATACCTTCATCCCGGGTATGTAAAATCTTACATATTTCTACATACAATCGAGAACCAACAGTTGTTGAAGTGCTTCGATGATTTCGGCGTTTCTGCTTTTGCGGAGCGGTCACTCTTTAGGTCATCTTTGTTTTCATCTCGGCCATCGCGAAATCGCTTTTGTCAGCCAAAAACGTTGAAACGGGTTATTGAAGCACCCCAAATGCTTTTTAGACCAAATAAGGAAACGATTAGGTTGATTCTTCAAACGAACACAAAATTTGATGTACCCATGACGAGAAAAATCTTAAGAGCCAAACAAACTAGGCCCCTACGAGAACTGTACTGAACCAATATTAATAACACGTGAGGGGGATGTTAGTCAAAAACAGTTTGAGTGACAATTCATAGATTACGCTGTTATTTGACGCTACAGAAAATCAGTCCCAAATCTTTATAGCCCCACGGTGTACGAGAGGCTGAAAAGAGAGACGCAGGGCAGGCTGATATAGAGATGGAGGTAGCATTTCCGCTAAGACCTGTCCAAAGACAAACTAGTGAGATACTATTCTTAAATTAAACGAAGTAGAACTATTTTCTACCGAAAGACATAACATAGATTTCGGATATTGAACCGCCGAAATATAATTTTAAATATTATTATTATTTCTTTATAATGAGGTCATACAAAAAGAAATAATTGTTCCTTTTTCTTGTTTAAATAGAACAAGCATTATCTAATTTATCGTACGATTAAATTATATTTTATTTTCATTTTTAAAGTATGTTTTTAAAAAGTTGCAAAAACCAGCCATGTGTGACGTCAGAGGTTCAAACTAGAATTTCAGACTCATTTCATAGTGACTTATCATATGAACACAGAATTTCTAAAAGAAAAAAATATATATGGACTATAAATTGGGAACAGTGGAACGTAAGTCTGATCATTATTTAATTTAAAAGTCAAGTTGTCAAAATTGATCTTAAAATGTAATTTTAAGGAGAAGCGACAATAAAGAAGTATACAGTATATTTACATTCGCCGTTTTCTAATTTGTTTCCATTTCTAAAATAAGATTCACGAAGGAACGCATTTTTGACAATCTCTTGTCAAATTGACATTAAATTAAATATTTTTAAATTGACATAAGTTTCTTTGTGCAAAGCCTACTCCGAGTTAGGAATTTTTTTGAACACACTGTTAAACATCATAAACTATTATTCACGAAAGATGACTATTCAAGGTCATTTGAAAGCTATCTGATATAATATTACTTGCAGATAACTTCATTGCATATCGTATGCATAGGCGTGCAACATGAAATATTTATGGATACATTTTAACTGAAGAAATAAGAGTAATTTATTTGAAAATTAAGTTTTTTTCTAAATATTGCCTTTCTAAAAGATTAATGTTCTTCACTTATATTTTTGCAAAATACAAAAACATAGACTTGACTTATAAACCAAAGAATAATATTTGATTTAAACGTCAACGCCACTGGGTAAATATTAACACAGAGGGCAGTGTAGTAGATATTTATAGTGTGTTAGAAAGTAATGCCACTATTTACGTATATCTGTAACACCACATAAATTAAATAGACATACGTCAAATAATCTTTCTCTTTCTAATACAAAATGTTGCTAAGCTACTGCTGTAAAGTGATGTGTATTCTTTCGTCGAACAAATGACCTTGAATAGTCATCTTTCGTGAATAATAGTACACTATTTATTTTTATAAATATAATTTACATTTGGCCTGAACTTATCCACGCGACACATCAGCTGTAAAGATTTGATTATAGACGCTACAAGTTTGTTTCACTACATAAACGCACGTGAGACATTAATATATTGCAAATTATTATTTTATTCCTTATTTTGGTAAGTTAATAACAATTCACCGTTTACTTTCATAAATTTCAGGTTATCTTACAATGTGACTTTGACGTTTAGAACCTAGTGAAAATCAAAATGGCCGTTGATGAATCGCTTACGTCACTTGGCGAGGAACGAAGCGGGGAAAATCAGTTGCTTTTTGAACAATGTCATTTTAGTTACAATTTTTTCACTATTAAACATAAATTTAAGGGAAAATAAAAAACACGGGCCTATTATTTTTCATTACTCTTATCGATAATGTTAAAAATAAAAAATCTTGCATGACCTCATTTGAATGATCAGGAACTTAATGTGTTATTGTGAGCTTCCGCGTCGATTGGCCATTTTATTTTTCCGATTTCTCGTGAATGCCCATTGGTTTCTGGTTAGAATTCTTGTTGTGGTGAGTTTATGTGTGTGGCTTTTAAAATATGCGATCGGCTTGCCGTAGCGGGTATTGGCACACGGCTCGTAAGAAGATAATGCAAATACCACACGTGGTTTGTCGTAGTGTGCTCTGGAAGGCTGCCGCACTTGTTTATTGTACTGTACCTACATGTAAAACGCTTTGTGCTACCCGTACCGGCCACGGAGGCTTTTTATGGCGCTCTTGATGAATTGCTGGAAATGTAATGAGTTTTTTACAGAATTCTCCTGACCAAAATGGGGATGCTTAATTATTTTGACCATAGAATGAATTAAGCTTCGACACCATAAATGTAACTGTGAACGTAATCGGAGCGAGCGATGCAATCGGCGCAAGTGTGTGGAATGAGAATCAACACAGCGCCCATATAACAATAAAATACTCCTTTCAAAATTACTATAATCCTAATATAAGAACGTTATCGTATCTGTTACTTTACGTTTTATATTGAAGTATAGTAATAATAGTATGTACATTACATACAAAATATACAAAATGTCACTTTACTGGTCGATTTAGGATTCCAAGAGAACCCTATAAAAAAAGCCTCTAAACTCTGAATCCAATAAAATGACTCTCCGATCGGACGTGTTATGTATTTAATTTGGTAAGTAGAATAAATCTTAGATGTACTTTTGTCTTGCTATTATTCTCATATGCTACAAGAGAATGACGAAAGACTGATTTTGGTCGAAATATTCATTTTAAAATAACTCTTATAGCCAGTTGCACCGCTTATAATTTAAGTGTTAACCACAGATTAACAAAAAAGTGCGTATTAAAATTTTGACAATAATAGGTCTGTTTGTTTCACTACTTTGCGTCTACGGTTTACTGCCGCCTCTATACAAAGTATATGGGCGCGGCAGTAAACCTTAGGCGCAAGGTAGCGAAACGAACAAACCTAATATATAACAGCACATTTCATTTCGAAACAATATTCTCTATTTAATTAATTTTTAAAATTTAACTGTAAGCGTGCGTGCGACTGGCCATTAAACAATCTAGAAAAATGTGTGTGATGCACTCTCCACGCCAGCATTGAGTGCCCGTGAGGTGACGCCTGATAAACGCTCGCACGGTACAAATATGTCATCATCAATACCGAAACCTGTGTACAAAGCTGATTGGCACACCCAGCAATGGGTAATACGCCGGGATGATATATTTTTTAATTTATTTTTAAATTTAATTTTACAAGAAAATAATTTTTCTAGCGGTGAATTTTTAAGATATAACACAAATTTACATTTTTTAAATGGAACCCATTATTGTTTTTTACCTCAAAATTTTTGTTTCTTTTGATTGGCAGAACGGCTATTGAGTTTTTTATTTGCTTTGCCCTTAAAATCTTACATTTTTCGTAATTTTTAATGAAATAATTTTAATTCTGAATCCTGATAAAAAATACTATACATACATAGACTTCGTTTATCTCAACAATTCAAGCGGCTTCAAATATATTATAACTTGAAAAATCCTGTTGGTTTATCTCAGTGTATTGAAAATAGGATTGAGTAACTTTCAATCTTCTTTAAATTGGTATCGACTAAAAAAAGATAGTTAAATACTAGATTATGCAGACAGACAGGGAGAGATATGTGATCTAATTTTATGCTGAATATATAACCTCGAAATCTAAAAATTATCATGTCATTTGTCTAATCCTTCAAAAACATTAAAAAAATATTTGTTCCTTCATCACTTCATATAAAACACTTTTGGACACTTTTACTAAGTTTTATGTCGCGACATTTATAAAATAAGGTAAAATGTAAATAACCCACAAATGATATGAATTTAGTAATACTGCAACATATTGCGGATGTGCGCATGCGTAGTTACATTATTTGAAGCTTCACTGTTTACTTCAACAGAAGTCAAGCCGCTTCGTAAGTCCAAGCCTGTTATTTTACAGGCTTGACTTGACATTTTCAACCGGCTTGAAATATTAATCTCAATCGTTTATTTCGAAGATTGAAAAGGGATTTACTAAATTCAAGCGGCTTCAAACTTCGAGATAAACGTAGTCATAGATTCGTTAAATTAAAAATATAGAATAAAAATTAAATTTTGTAGCAAAATAGGTAGACCCCAGTATAGACTAAGGAAATAAAATTGCTATTTTCAAAAAGTAATAAAATTATTGACAAAAAAAGAATTTTCACGAAAAAGTTATGAAGGTAAAACAAATTTAAAACTAGTGTTATATCAATAGAAAGAAATAAAATGAATATAAATTTGTTACATTTTTTTCCATTTTTGCATGATTTTATTGAGCTTTTTCTATGCCATAATTTATATCCAAATTTAATAATTTCCTTGGGTTTGAAATAGGAAACCCCTCAGTGGATCTTATTGACTACTTCATGACTAATTTACATACGGATGATTATTCTACATATTATAACGTTTGTTTTATCAAAATCATAAGATTATATTACTTTTGACTATTACAATTACGTTATTCCTCTGAGTAATTGAACATAAGCCTTTTGAAAAGTATGCTTTTATAACACTTAAACAGCTGTATTATTTCTTTTCTTAAAGTACGTAACTATCGTTTTTTATAAAAATCTGATGTAATAAATATGAAGATTGTGATATTTAAATGTTCGCCTCTTATGTGAAGAGCTTCTTCTTCTTAATGCCTACTTGAACACCTCACACTATTGTTTTACATTTTAATATCTTTATTTTAACGATGGCATTGTGCAGTAATATCTATTCTTCTCAAACAATTAGCCTTACATCATGGCTGTAAGAGACTTTTCCTTGTACTCGTATTATTTTATAAGGTTATATCTCTCATCTGTAAATACTGATTAATAGCAGATCCATAAGATTGAATTATAGATAGGCAGTATTAAAATGCGCCGGGTGCTAATATATATGCAGGTATTATTATTTAGTTCATGTAGTAGAATAAATTGCTACCCATAAGGGAAGTATGATAAATTTGAATATTATAAGAACATGGCTTTTGCGTACATGTATAATCATTATTTGACCTACTCTGTATAATTTAATAGGGATACGTGTATTTGACCTAATACATTTTTAATTATTTACATATATTTTGAAACAATGTCACAATATTTTAATACATGAGTGATAGCCAACTAACTCTAATCGAGCTCATATACATACAATACAGAATTTTACAAAAGTGAAGCCTGTGTGCTTTTGGGATTTGATTCAGAGGACTAAAACAAATCGAAAATTAAGAATGTGTAATAAGACGAGGGTAAGCGCAATAACAGATAAATAACTTTTCATAAACTCTTCTAAATTATACAGGGTGTAAATGAAATAAGTGCATTAAATTTAACCAGTAATGTAACTCGACGAGAGCAACAATATTTCTTAATTACTTTTTTTCTAAGTCTTTTAGATTTTGAGTTAAATTTCTTTAAAGATTTAATGCATATTTCGGCGCGCGCCCATGGAGAACAAATGGCTGTTCCAGTAATCAAGTGGGATACAAACAGCTCAAAAATTGTCGGTTACCGGTTACACTTGCAGTCACAGTAATTAATAAACGAATCAACGGAAATAACATTTATTATTTCTTAATTCGTAATAGCACAATTTTTAAAATAAAGAAATATAATTTTGAATAACAAAATTATAAAGTTGTATATTAAACCAGGCTTTTTAATCACCTGTGAATAGTGGAAGACAAGGAGGGGCGAGGTGAGGTAACGACAGGGAGAGCAAAAGCATAGTTATTAGGTTATGAGATGATCACTTATCGTCGATAAATCATAATAGTTTAAATACGTTATTCAAAAAATGTAAGTACAAACTTTTGTCCATTTAAAAAAGGTACATGAGTACCAATAATTAGTCGTCCATTTATTGTTCCCGCTCAAATATGTTTTAATGAAAATTTTTACAGCATGTGTATTGTGCATAATAAATACATCTTCCCAAGTAAATTCAGTCTCATTCCCAAATTGAAGTCTGTTATGTGCTGAAAACATAGAGCTTTTTGCACAAGTTATGGATATAATTGTTGCTTTTTTTAAAATTGTCATATGTGACACTCCGTATTAAGATGTGATAAAGATGTACAAGATTAACAAATGTGCGAATATTAAGAACAAAATGATTTGGTGATGATTTGGAAACGCTCCGTGTAAATGCGTTGGCAACTCCATGACACTGTCTTTATGTCAACCGTGATGTCAAGTAAAATGTAGTACAGTCAAAAATAAGTAAATAAACCATAGGTAAGTAATTACAATGTCTGCGTACTCGTATTTTGACAGAATTTTACCTTATAAACAAGTTTATTACTAATGTCAAAATTTAATTGCAACAATTGAAAGGACTGTCAATTGCTAAAACAAAATTTTTCATAGCTATTGCTACTGCATTCAATTATCACAAAAATATTTGGAACGACTCGTCAATTTACGGGGTGGTAAAAATGCTAAAAAATATGCGATTTCGAGAAAAAGTTATTAAGAAATATTGTTGCTCTCGCCGAGTTATATTACTGATTAAATTTAATGCACTTATTTCATTTACACCCTGTAGTTTCAATAACCATATTTTAACTCTGTTTATCTATTTAAGTCAAATTTCAGTTTAGAAATTCTTTTTGTATTATGATAGTCACGACATTTATTTGTTGATAATTAAGTCTGGAAATTATTATGAATACGTGCGTGACTTTGGAATGCCCTCGCCTATGCACCCCGTACCCCTAAGATAAGCCTGTCCTGAAGATAGCGGTTTGTTTAAAGAGTCGAAACTAGTACGTGGCGTCGGAAAGACGTGTTTTGGTTTGGACATGTAGTGTCTTTTAATTTTGGGGCGACGCCCGCCCGCTGAGTTACAGAATGTAACTTATTAGTTGTGTTAGTTATAGTTGTATTAGTTTAATTGTAAATAAAACCGTTAGTCAGTAATCAGTAAAATATATGTTAGTAATGTCTTGTCCATGTCCGTAAATAACGTAGAGTTCATCAGTGTAAAGTTAAAATGAAGTGTATGTGTGCTCTTCCTTATCAAAAAGTCCTTCTCACAAAGCCGTGGACGCCAATCATCCAAGGCGTCCACCAGTCAGTAAGTGTATCGTCGTTGAAGTAAACAGCAGTGTTAGCATCATTCTTGCTCCGCACCCCTCTCGTGTTACAAATGGAAAATTTACTGAATGTCCTCCGTTATTTAGTTAATGATAAACAACAAATATTAACATTTAAAATTAATTAAAAAAGAATAATATTAGAAACCGAGATATTTTCCTCGTCTGTTGTCACTCACCAGGGTCGGCGCCAATGGGCCTGCAGAGCCTGCGTTGAAGGCGGGCGCTACTGCAAAGGGGCGCCAAACTCTATTTCATCAATCCACATTTATCGCAATTTTTTTATCGGTGCCGGGCAAATAAATATATTGTATACTGTATTTCAGATAAGATTAGACTTGGTGTCGCTGCTGAGCTAGCCTGTTTTACATACATAAAACTTATAAATTAGTTTTGTTTCGTGTATGACATATTTGACAGCTCGAAACGTCAAAATTTGATCATTTTTAATTATTTAGTACAGTGTGTTCAAAAAAATCCTAACTCGATGTAGGCTTTGAACAAAGAAACGTATATCAATTTTAAAATGTTTAATTAAATGTCAATTTGATATGAGATATTGTCAAAAATGTTACCTAAAGAAATCAAAGCTTTTCTTCTTGAATCTTATTTTAGAAATGGAAACAAATTAGAAAACGGCGAATATCAATATACTGTATCCTTCTTTACTGTCTTTTCTCCTTAAAATTACATTTTAAGATCAATTTTGACAACTTGACTTTTGAATTAAATAACGATCAGACATACGTTTAACTGTCCATAGCCTATTCCGAGGAATTTTTTTGAACACACTGTATATATACAGTTAAGGTGGATTTACGCAGCCTACTTTTTAATTTACTTTTACTTTATAAAAGTTAAATGTGTGTTAATATATGTACTGCTTTATATGCACACTTTTAATTTTACTTTAAGACCTTAAGTTGACCAACTTTCAACTTAAGACCGTTAAAGTAAAAGAATATCACAACTGCGCATGATCTCCACTTCACAAACGTCACCGTGTTGTGTATTTGTTTTTGTGTGTAGGTTTTAGGTTATGCAAACGAAAAATCTGTAAAAAACAAGATTGTTTATTATTAGATTTAATTCAAAAATATCCCCACTTATATGATAAAACAGATATTTTATTCAATGATAAAATGGCCAAAAAGAATGTTTGGAAAAGTATAGCGTCTGTATTAAATTAAACTGGTTAATATATTTATTTACTATGTAATAATATTTTTGTATGCACAAATTATTACATTCTTGTCCATTTTAACAGGATATATTTATCTATTTACATTTACACACATCTGCGCATGCGTATTGAATGCTTTAAAGTAGCTGCATAAAGTACGAAAAAAATAAAAACGAAAACAAAAAGTAAAATAAAAAGTAGACTGCATAAATCCACCGTTACTTAAAGTTGTTAAATAAATTATAAAATCAAAATGAAATAAATAATATACCTGCTATTGCTATTGTAAACTTGGTTTGCGTTTAAACCAATCAGAAAGCTGGAATCGTAAACCCTATCTTACTCCTAAGTTTATTCTTATCTAAAATACAGTATAAAAAATTAAATTTAGCGCTCAGTACGTCACTAAGGTATGTATTGATAACAGACACGACCGCTGGTGGCAGCACCATCGCCAATTACACGTGCATTTAATTAAATATGCTTAACTGTCATTCCTATTACTTCTGCAGGCGTCTTTTGAAATTTTGCAAATATAACACATTTCTGTAAAATTATTATACAAAAAACCAACCGATTAATCTTAATAGAAGATATTTTAATAAACTAGGCATTATTAAAAAAATAAAACGTCATATTTAAACGAAAATAAGGATAACTACTACCGAGGTTAGATTTCTACATGCAAATTCGACCTCAAGATGTTTTGTAAAAGGTATCAAGGTACGTTAGTAAATTGAACATTACTAAATATGTGTCCTAGCATATTTTTTAATTAGGCGAGAACGTAATAAATGCACAACATATTACTGTATAATTTGAGGGAGACGCAAGAATAATTCTGTTATATATTTTGTGCTGTTTACAAACTGGTGCACTAAAATCGACTTCTGATGAAATTGAAATTGTCATCCACGAAGTAATACATTAAAAACTTTATTTTATATATTTCACTGATATTTTAATTCGAAATTCAAACCCTTTATTGCGCCCGTCAGAGTTTAATTTTGTAATTATTGTACTAGCGATAATTATAATATTTTCACTATACAAGTTCTAATGTCAAATCAGCCAGAGTACTAAATCACGTAGTTACAAATTATGCCGCCAGATGTCATGGCAGTTGGTGTCAGTTGTCAATTGACGAACTATTGTTACTGACAAAGAAGAAGAGAAAACGATGATTGCGCGAGACGCACTTAAAGTACATAAGTTAAGAATATATAGAGGGAACGTGATGCTTGTTTATTGGCAATGACCTTGATGCCTAGTGACGGAAAAGGAATTAAACGTCGGCCATATTGTATAGTTCCATTTTTGTAGTAAACTATCGTAATTATTATTAAAACTTACTAAATATGGTCAAAAAAAGGTATTTAATCACAAAAGTTTAAGGAACAAATTCGAAATTGGACACGTCAACGAAAGGCACGCAACGAAGACCCTAGCGCCGGTCCTGTCACTCACTGTATTCAAATTAGGTTGCCTCCTACTTTAAGGAAAACATTCGCACGTTTTGAAGCCTATTTTCGTGTAATAACTTCAGAGCAGTGTGAATACGAACATGGCCATAACCACCTAATTTATAAAACTAATTCTGTCAGAAATGCGGTTCACGGCAATAGGGTTTTTATTTTTTACAAAAACAGGGTGAACAAATTATTTTCATGCAAAAGCGGCTTAAAAGTTTTACATAATAAGCGAGATAGGAATTTTTAAAGTTTACAATTTGGCGTGTAACGTAGTGTTCAAGCAGGAGTTTCGTTTTTACGGTGAGACAATCAATCAAACTGCTTAGGAAATTAAACGTCACACAAACTTTTGTGACAAGGCGAGGGTAAGAGCAATAATAGATAAATAACTTTTTATAATCTCTTCTAAATTATAGTTTCAATAATCATATTTTAACTCTGTTTATCTACTCGTATTTAAGTCAAAATTCAGTTTAGAAATTCTTATTGTATTATGATAATCATGACATTTATTTGTTGATAATTAAGTCTGGAAATTATTATGTATACGTGCGTGACTTTGGATGCCCTACCCTATGCACCCCGTATCCCTCGATAATCCTGTCCTGAAGATAGCGTTTTGTTTTTAAAGAGAGTCGGATTAGATACTCGTGAGAGTAAACATGTAGAAGAGGCTAGATGAGTTCGTCGCGTCGGGAAGACGTTAGTTGACGGAATGTAGTGTCTTTTAGTTTTGGGGCGACGCTCGCCCGCTGGGTTACGGAATGTAACATATTAGTAATGGCTTAGTTGTATTAGTTTAATTGTTAATAAAGTTTAGTTTTTATCAACAAGTAGTGTCCATGTCCGTAAGTTCCCCGTATGTCATAATGTAAGTGTCAAGTGCAAGTGTATGTCTGTTCTTCCTTCGGCAGCGAAGAGTTGGACGCCAACCATCAGAGGCGTCCACCAGTAAAATAAAGTGTATCATCGTTGCAGTTATCAGTATTAGCAGTCATCAAGGAGACCCCCCTCGTGTTACACTTGCAACCAATTGCATTTCGAATTGTTATTGATAATTACATTCGTTTCAATAAAAGCCTACTTCGTTTTAAGCCGATTAGAAATATATCAACGTTAAATGGGCTACTTGCGTACCATTTTTTTATTTAATATTTTTGAAGAGACGATAAAAACTTGCTACCCATATTTTTTCTTTTTGCAAAATTTTCATTAATTGGCCAGAAAATAAATAATGAAATTTGAATATTTAAATTACCGCCATGTATGACGTAGAATTCCGCCGAACCAATGAATGGCCGTAAAGCAATAACATCGGTACGTTCAATAGCAACGGCATGTGCGGGTAATTTAAACATGATAGGTCATCTGTTTGACGTTTGAATAATAGTTTGGAGGTTAATATTATCGTTTGTCATTTTAATTTTATACGAGTATAAGCTAAGTTAAAATCCTTAAAAATCCTGCTTAACAAATCGAAATACGTAATAAAACTAACAGAAAGCACGCAAATTGTAAATAATAAAGAAGAGACAGTGACAGAAAAATGAACTAATGTCAAAATCAAATTAAAACTCGCATTCGCTCGCCATCGACAGGTTACATTCTTAAATATGCATCCCTTTCTTCAGTTCAAAACAATGACGTCAGAGAAAATCTTCTTTCTTAACTTATTTAAAAAGATATAATTTTTTTTAAATAAAATTTATATTTTTACATACGTTTTCAACTTTACTTTAGGTATTTAGTGATAGATATCATATTTTCAGTACCACGCAAGTAGCCTATTGTAGATTTAAATGGGAAATTTAAAAAATCGCTATTCACTAGTTTTTCTATACAGACGTTTGAAATTTGATAGGAATACTTTTCAACACCTGCAAGAGAGTATTTATAGTATTGCATTTACAAGAATAATTTACCAAAAACTTAAAGTAGAATAAAAATTGCACGCTCATAAATTAAAAATTTGTATCACATTTTTTAGAATTATTCTTCTACTTTTATTCTGAGAAATAGATCGATAATATTTACGACATATCTCTATCAATAAAAATACATTTATATTCGAAATTCCGTGAATTTAAAATTCAACAACTCTTATCTAAATCTTAATTTTATCTACTTCCTTTAATTGATCGACAGTACTTCAAATAAAAATTTACAATGTTACAACAATTTCCGCATTTCCATTCATGTAGTCTAAACTCTAAAGAGTCTAAAGGATCAAACAAAACTAGCAAAGCGAGAAGATAAAAATGGTTATTAATCGTTTTGCAGACGCATAATATTATCATTAATATTTTTCTGTACACCAATTTATTATATCAATACACATGCAAGTTTAGTTCTATTTGCACGCAACACATTTTCATACGGTAATCAATTACTCACATAACTGCAAAATGCCGGAGAAAAGTCTACGATAAATGCATGCATTTCTTCGTAGGGTTTTTTGTTATGCTATAGTTGGTGACACTGTCTAATAATTCCATTGCTTTTCTTGTTTTTATTTGCAGGAAGCAGTTTTCCGTGTTGCAAAATGAATATTATTATTTAGCTTCACACAAAATATTTCAACTTTGAAACTAGCAAATTTGATAATGTTATCTAAGTACATGGTCATTAAAATAATTTTAAATAAATATAATGGGGAGTCTTTTCCTGATTTGAGTTTGACAAAATCATTGAAACACATAAATATCACTGTTTTTTAGTCAATGTATTGTTTGCAAATCTGCTTTATTCCGCTTCCAAAAATAACGATTTATTTTATATAAAGAGCATTTTCCAGACGTATCGTCAAAAGTATCCGTCATGTTCTTGGACAGTGTATCACGAAGGTTATCATCATCGCATCATCTTCCTCAAAACCATAGCATGCGGTATATTTTCCCCAACAGCTTCCGAAGCATCCCGCGCGGTATGTACAGGTAAATTCTTTTCCTGCTTCATTCATTAAATAGTTTTTTTTTAAATATATTATCTTTGACGCGGAACTACCACGAAGCATAGATTGTTAGAATGCAATACGATCGATAAAGAGAGCGGTACGGGGGCGAGGGATTTGTATCGTGTAACATTTCGACCGGGTGGGATTCGACGGCGTGGAAATATTTGAATTTCTTTAGAACTGACAAAGTGGTGGAGGTACATTTCGACCGACTGGGATTTCGACCATGGGGAATTTCGACCGCGCGGAACGTACTCACAGCTACTAGTGATCGTGAAGTGATATTTAGCCATACAATTAATTTATCATAGACATTATCAAAATTTGCGAAAAATATTGAGACGACAAATTGTAAAGACAAATTCTTTTTAATGATATTGGAATTAAAGACACCAATTTAGTTATTTTCATTACTAGTACTTATTTCTTAAAATTGTATAGTCTTGTTTATTTCAAATGAATAATATTTTTATATGGTCGTGGAAATTAATCAAATTTTACAAACAATTGTAATTTCACATTTTGACAGTGAATTTTGTGTGACTGTTTACATAAATAAATTGTATCAAACCATAGGTACCTATTAGCGATTCAAGTTAGTTTTGCCGCCATGTTTTGTGACGTCAAAATACGGTCTAGCCAAGTGACAGATGAACTAAAAACTAACCTAGTTGTGTGTGTGAATAGCTATGACTAAGAGAGTTTATTATTTTGTTATATACAAAGAAAGTGAAATTAAAGCAAGTTTTGTGTTATTTAAAAGCAACGGCTGAGTCCCGAAATTTTAGTGAGGGAGAAGAAATTATGGATTCCGGACGGACACATAATTACATCTGGAAAAAAAATTGTTGAAGGAGATAAAAACGAAATAAATATTTAAATAAATATTTAAAGTAGAATTACTAAAATTGACGTTTACATGTTATAGTAACATCGGCTATACTACACGCTGGCCGCATTGTGACTTCATTTTGCAGAGCTTCATGAGTTGGTCGCTAGTTGGCGAGCATTTTTCTTGAATCGCGAATAGGCGGCTATGATCAAACAGTGCGCTTATAGATCTTCTAAACGACGTGCTTGCAGTACTTAACAGTGCTTTTATAGACTCATAAGAACACCGAAATAGAAAAAAGTTATTAGTTTTTAAAATAATAGACTTTTTCATACCATTTCCTCATCTCTATATCTACGTCACAAGTTTACTCTATTCCACATTATCACTACGAAATCCATTTTAAGTAATAAGAACAAAAAAGAAAAACAGAAATAAACCAAATAACGCATTGAGCAACGTAATTTGGACGAACATAAAAAGTGCTCTAAAGAAGTGCAAATAATCCAGTTTTATATCACTCTTTAAAGTTTGAAGTTATTCGAAAAAATAAAAAATAATATTTTCGCCTATTATTTAGTGACTAATGACATATATTCTTTTTTTTTTAAATTCTGATACACCATCAAATGGTCCCCTAATGAAACATCTGTCTAATTTAAATGACTTCATATTCGTACTTCTTACACTTGTCGAGATCCCCATGCAGGACGCATTTTTTGAGACACTCTACATATATTAGTATTGTAACGTGTGAGCCCCGCTGCTACGCTGAACAAGCGTCTAAGTATATCTATGACGCAATCGCTCTGGCAGCCAAGCTATATAACAAACAAGCCGCGACGTGTTTAATTACTTCCAGTCGCCTGAACTTTTTGTGTTCATTGTTATTATGCGGTCGAACATTCTAGAGCTCTCTGGAAGTTAATGGCAGCTGTATAAAAGGGACGCAGCTGTGCTCGGAAGTTAGATAGTTACATGGAGAGACATATAGAGACATTCGTATGCAGTATAGTGTCGAGTGGAGGGCTCGGGAAATTACTGGTTAACTAGGATAGCTGTGAATGTGAATACTCGGTAATGTTGATGAGTATTGGGAAGCTATAGTGTACAAGGACAGTAACGGCGAGTCGGGAAGCTAGGTATACGGGGACAGTAACGGCAAGGGGAAGTGGATACTCGGCAGTGGTATTGAAGAATTGTGGCATACGGACAGTCGGTGATACTGAGGCTGTGGAAGTGAGAGAGTTACATAAATAGACAAGTAGTGAGGTGAAAGGTGTGACTTATGTCCGAGCAGTTGAATATACAGACGCTGTAGAGTCAGTTGAATAGGGGAGACCGATGTCAATTGTAACAGGTGTCAAATGTAACAAGGGTAGGCAGAATGAAGCAGAAAGTCATAGCTCTTTGGTATTTAGTGTAAGTACATACGCGCAAATACGGCGTCTGTTTCTGCCGAATGTCTATAAATCGACATTAAAGTAAATACAGGTATTGACAAACATTGTTTCTAAAACACTATAAGTGCTCTGCTTGGAAATATTTCAAGTTAAAGATCAGTTTGTGAGTTATATCTGCTTTTACTTTTCATTAAAAAACATTTCGATTTATTACCTAATAAATACAAAAAAGCAAATAATATCTTTATAAGTGAAGCGGTGTCAGTTGTAACACATGCCACGGTGTCGATTTTAACGTGTTTAATAGTTAAGTACAGTATTGATCATGAAAAAAATTACAAGAAAAAACCGCTGCTATCGAAAACATAAAAGGAGAAGAGCAAAACACTTCCGAAAGTAACAGTCGCAGATTACTCTACAGATGGCTCCGATGAGGAAACTCTCTGATATGTATTGGCCCATATTTTTTGAGCACAGGAGATTGGTTGCAGTGACGAAAATATAAAATCTGGATACCGGGCAAGTTAACTTGTACAAAGAAATACCTATTTTATGTTTACTTAAACTGCAATTTCGTTAGCGACTAAAGGCATTAGTCAAAATGGTCCATATCACCAACAGAATATATGTTTTGTTTGCTTTTAGTTGAGTCATCTGAATTTTGTATTTTCTGAGGTAATAAATAAATGTTTATTTTTTCAATAATTTCTTCTTTTATCTGTTATTTTATCTTATTACATCACTGTTAAAATTTGTTACAATTGACACTGGCCTTGTTACTATTGACACCAGTTAGGTGTCAATTGTAACATTTGTAATGCCTCACTAAAAATCCTTATACTTTTAAATTTGTCACATTTTCAAAAGTTTAAAATTCAAAATATTATTCACTAAGGTGGGTAGGTTCTCATATAGGTAATTTCAAAATGTCGAAATGTAACGTTAACTCGTGAAAAATTAAAATTAAAATTTTGTAACAATTGACACCGGTCTCCCCTATATAGACACTGTGGAAATCGTTAGGCGGGCAGTTGAACATGATATAAATAAAGAAGTGACATAAATAGTCGAAATAAATAATTAGTAATATCGAGGAAATAAATATTAATGTTAATTGGTTAAATAAATAAAAAAATAGTGTTAGTGTTATCTAGTTAATTATAGTTTTAGTCTTATTTGGTTTTTAATAATTGTTTAATATTAGTAATAGTAATTTTCATTATAGTTTAATAAACCTTTATTTTAATTAATAATAATTGTCTAATATTTACACTTCACCCAAATAAATAAAAACGTTACAGTATTATCAACTGAAATAACGTGAACCATACAACCACCATTTTATATCATATGAATAAGGAAACTAGTTTCATTTAAAAAATGGTTGTATTTGCATCAGTATCTAATGACACTTATTCCAAAAAATATAGAATAAAAAATTCCAGCTCATATTCCCGTGATTCTCTATTTCATTAAGATAAGTTCGCCCACTCTTGCATTTCTACTCTATCTGGCCGTTTTATCTTGTAAATATTGAAAGTAGATTAGAATTTCTGAATAAATTAATTCATACTGCTTGCGCGAGCAGCCCGTGTTAATTTCAACTTGTCACTGTCAGGTATCTGATTCTACGTGGGTTAAACATACACGGTGATAATATTCCAGAAAGTCTTTTTCATTTCATATTTTAATGAACGACGTGTAGGCTTTATCTTACGACTCTTGTCAAAAATCTATCGCTCGCTTGACAAATGTGTAACTCTCAAAGGAATTAATAACGAAAGCTGATAAAAATACAAAACGGAAATGATAAAAATTTGCACTTGTAACTGTTCGTAGTTTCAAATCAATATTTGTTTGGGTTATCTTTTTGTTTACCTTTTGAATTTACAGATATTTAGCAGGTTTGTTTACAAGAATGTAGAAAAATGACACTTTTAATATATTGCCCGCGATTAAGTGTAATTCATAGAAATAAACACAAATAAAAATTCTGATGTGGCCAGCACATTAACTGTATCTCTCGCTGTATCCGTATATGAAAGTATAGCGAAATGCAATGATTAATAAATCAGAAGAGCTTGCCTAAACTGCATTTGAAACCTTGAAATAAAATTTTGTTGTTATGGATGCCGAATTCTATTTTACGTTATAGATTAGATGGTAGGTAATGATTTTGATAGAAATAAAACATCTTTATAAATAAAGTAGTCATGTTTCGAAGGAAGTTAAATTTAAGCGACAAACCAAATTTCAAACAGAGAGATAAATAGGTAGTCATTTCTTTTATCAGATTTAATTGAAAATAGTTATTTATGCAACTAGAGTGTAAACACAAGCTTTATGACATGAGTTCAAACAATGAACGATTGTCATAAGGCTTGCTTACACTAGAGTTGCATACAAAAAAATTTGTATGACCTTGAAAAACATTCCTGAAACAAGCTAGAAATTTGACAGACGAGCGGACGATAGTTTGAACACACCAAATACCGACTTCACATTTCACAGATAACAGTTGTATAATGCAGTTCTGTCTGTAACAGCAACATAAATGTGCAGGAAAAAAAAACTAAATTTAGGAAATATAACTTAATTGCCACACGTGTTTTGATGGTGGTAGCTCTGTAATGTGTAAAGTAAATAAAATACGAAAACCTTTTACTTTACACACTGTCTGCAGTGTGTAAATAAAGTATCAACTTCACACATCGGAGTATAAAATAAATAAAAATAAAAACGAGCCACGAGGCGACTATTTTTTCTACTGAAGTAATTTTACAATGGGATTTTTAGAAAATGTGACGTCCAAATTTGACTTGTTTTTTTTGTCAGTTATGTTGGTAGCGCTTCTCGCTAAATAATTGAAATTTTACATTTTGACAGTTTGTACCTATGCTCTGTTCCATTTAAGCCATTCAGTAGATGGCACTGGCAACAGCGCAAATCTGAAGTAGCCGAAATTACATTTGGTAAACTTGTCTCTTGTCTCTAATTTCAGCCAATCAGAGAGGTCAAAACTATTCCGTATTCTCCGCAATACTGAATGGCTTAAATGGAACAAGGTATAATAGTGTGTTGTAAATTTTGTCTGATTGTATACATTAATGCATAGCATCAAACAGTGCGCTTATAGATATTCTAAACGTCTCAACGACGTGTTTGCAATGCTTTTATAGCCCTATAAGAACACCGAAATAGAAATAAATAAATAAAATAATAATTGTAAAATCAATTATAAATTAAATTATTATTTAAACAGTTTCAAAATTTAATACAAACTGTGGTTCTATTTCAAGAAAAAGTCTTTCTACTTTCTAGTAACGTGAATTGCACAATTACAGATATAAAGACAAACCAGCAATGTTTACACTGTACTTAATTTAATTTAAATAAAAAATTAAAATACTTTATCTACTCTTGAAGTTAAAATATTATTTTATCTACCCTTGCGGTTAAAATGCTATATCTGGGAACCCGAGTTCGATCCCGACCGACGCGAAAATTATTTCGAATTTTAAATGGCTCAAAAGCAACTTCTGTTGTGCACTCTTCACGCCAACAATGAGTGCCCGTGTGATAATGTCTGGTAAAAGCCCGCACGGCACGAATATGTCATTATCATTACCGATATCTAAGTATAAAGCAAATTGGCACACCCAGCAATGGGTGTAATATTCCATGATGATATATTTATTTATATTATATTATATATATATATATATATATATATATATATATATATATATATATATATATATATATATATATATATATATATATATATATATATATATATATATACGGCACACTTTAAAATCTAATAAAGAAAACAATAAATTTCGCCATTTTAGAAAAGGGATCGGAAACTGAAGAAAAATGGGTTCGGTTTGGGTTCAGAAATGAACATAAAATTGGGTTTTGGTTCGGTGCGGGTTCAGAAAATGTATTTTTAGGTGGTTTGGTATCGGTTCAGTTACGGTTCGGGTTCGAAAAATTAAAAAATGTGCATCAAATAAAAAAAATTGTACATACAACTCGACATACAAGTATGGTAAATAAAAGGCGATATGCTCAATAATTACAAAATAATATTACTCTATTAGATAAATAATGAAAATGAAAAACAATTTACATTAAAAATACTCGTACCAATAAATTTACTTTGGATAGAAATTTTCATTTAATCTGATAATCATAATAAACATATTTGGTCGTTGAAGTTGCAAAAAGAATTTCAGTGCAGAAAATGCCCGTTCCACACTAATCACAGAGTGTAACAATTTTTGTTCCTCCCAAAAATTTAATATATTATCAGTTTTTCACTAGCTTTCTAATAAATCTTTATCTTCAAATATGAAATAAAATATTAAAAATGTAGGTTTTGTTTAAAAGTAATTATTTTAGTACAAAACTAATCCTATTTGCAACTTTGTGTTTCAGAGGTATTAAAACTTGTTGGTTTAGTGAACCAGTTTTTTTGAACCCGGAAATAGTGGGTTAAGTTCCGGTTCGGGTTCTTGTCGGCCAAATTAACAGTGGTTCGGGTTCTGGTTCAGGTTCACAAAAAAGGTTAGGTTGGAACGGTTTTCAGTTCGAGTTTGGTTCGGATTCCGGTCCCTGATTTAGAATATAAGAATTTTTCGACATTATTAACTAGACTTACAACAAAATTGAGATGAGCGACATACTTTTGTAGAGATTATGTTATGTACTTAATTAACCCTAGTTTGTATGAGAGTGAAGTTGTTTTAGCTTCCTTTTTATAAGTTTAATAATATGTTAAATATGTACGGATTTTTTGGTAATCGTGCCGCTTATAGAGCTCCCGAAGCTGTAGTAGAGAGAGCATCATAAGGGACACTTTCTTGCATTTCAAAAACTAGAAATACACTCAAATTGGACAAACAGTCAATGCACGTCATTAAAAAAAAGTAGCTAGATATTTGAAGTCACTAATTGGTATATTTATAGGACTGAGAAACGCAATGAAACAAAAATAAATAAAAACTAGTCACAACGCCCAATAACAAATCGTTTTAACACGATACAATGTTTTTCAAATTAACCTTCAAAATGTAAACAGAAAAATTATCAATGCTATCAAGTGTACCAAGTACCAAAAACTAAACGAATAATTACTACGTTTACATGCAGTTTTGAGAATGGTTTCAGTTTTCAGTCAAAATTACGCGAAACTGTTTACATGAAATTTTCAAAACAGGTTTACAGATTGATTTGAAAACAGTTTCGGCGCATGCCCATTTGACCGATGTAAGTAACAGATTCTCTTCACTCCAAATTCTTCGTTTTGCTATTATTCCAATTATTTTTTCTACTTTGTAGCACTACGCACTAAAACTACACAGCTGTCAGTTTATTTGTAGGTTAGTAACACCAAGTAACACAAGGCGACAGAAACGTCATGCTATATACGCATGCGCAATCTCGAAACTGAATTTTAAGTGTTTACATGAGTAGTTTTGAAACTAGTTTCCAAGTCAAACCCGTGAATTTTAGTTTTGGTTTGAGATAACTCAAAATCGTTTTGACTATTACTACGTTTACATGCAGTTTTGAAAATGATTTGTTTTCAGTCAAAATTATGCAAAACTGTTTACATGTAGTTTTCAAAACAAGTTTAAAAATTGATTTGAAATCAGTTTTGGCGCATGCGCATTTAGCTGATGTAAGTAACAGATCCTCTTCATTCCAAATACTTCGTTTTGCTATTATTCCAATTATTTTTTATACTTCGTACCACTACGCACTAAAACTACACAACTGTCAGTATATTTGAAGGTTAGTAACATAAAGCGACAGAAACGTTACGCTCTGTACGCATGCGCAGTATCGAAACTGAATTTTAAGTGTTTACATGAGTAGTTTTGAAACTAGTTTTCAAGTCCAACCCATAAATTTTAGTTTTGGTTTGATATAATTCAAAACCGTTTTGACACTGTATACATGGCGTTTTCAAAACTAAAAACTTTAAAAACGGTTTCAAAACTGCATGTTAACTCAGTAACTATACATGGCGTTTTCAAAACTAAAAACGTTTTGAAAACGGTTTGAAAACTGCATATAAACTCAGTAAATGTAAGGTAGATATATTTATAGATATATTATTTATAGATATATTATTCATGTCCTACACGATAAGTAAAGAACCCGAATATAAATAAGTACATCTTAGTAATAATTTTTGACGCACAAAATGTTAAAAATGTCTGAAATATTATTTCATTTTTCAATACTGACGTGTATTGGTTGCTATTGAACACAGTGTAGTGTTAAGAAAATAATAGACTAGAATAAATATTCGCGGTTGATATAAAGCCATGTGTAAGGACATTATCTTCTTTGAAACATACAACCAAGTTATTGATAAATAAATGATTTATTAATATCTAGCAAATATTTATTGGTAAGATTTCTACTTAAATAAACTTTCGCAATTTTATCCAAATATTGGTTTATCTTTTGTTGTTGTTTTTATCTACTGTCAATAGTTTCATTGCTTACTGTGATAGGAATAATAATTTTTCATATTTTTGCAATTTTTACTTTAGGTATTTATCAAGAAGAACCAATATTTATTTTATTCATTATATGGTTAGAAAAAATGAACAATTATGTAATGGGAAAACAGTAGTTGCGACAAGTAACTTTTACCGACGGTAAGAAGAAACCAGATGGTACTTATGTTCACGGCAGAAACTTCACTTAAACTGTTTCTTAAATTAATAAAGGTAAATAAATTTTAAAATTATTTCTCATTTATATTATCAGTGTACTTCAAATAAATTATGATGAAGAATATGTAACATACTACTAGAAACATTTGGGACTTGCAAAAAAATAGAAAACCCGAATGCGAGACCGTTGTTGACCACTGTACTTCGCTTGTGTATTTCTCTAAAAACAACAAAGATAAACTTATCTAACGCACAAAACTCGGCCGTAGTTTTCTACGCGTGAATTTTGTGCGTTAGGTTAGATAATGTTGAAGTCTATTTAAAGATACAATACATGCAGACTCTATGTAAGTTAAGATCATTTTTGTCTGGGCCAGTTATTCTTTCGGAAAAATAATAATTAATTTGGTATTAGTTTTTAACAAAATTAAATATAAACCAATACCAAATTTATTATTATTTTTGACACAACTTTACTATATGTAAATTACAATTGTTCTGACTTGAAAATGGTCTTAATCTAGGCCGAAACGTTGTCAAATCCTAAACCTTAATATTAAAGGATTAAATAAAAAAAAAACAATTGAAGCTTTGAATCCAAGAAAATGTCCTACAAAAAAACATGTTTCGGTTATGTTGATTATAACAAAATATTTTGATCTTTATTTAGTTTGGCAATTTTATGAAATAGGATTATTTTTAATTTCCTCTAACAGTAATTCCGACTCGAGGGTTGCTTACACCTGAGACGAACGAACTAGAATTTGCGGTATTAATTTTTTTAAATACATCCCTGAATCCTTTCAAATCAAATATAGGGAATTATTTTCAAAAGAAACCACATCTATTTAATAACCTAAACGTCAACTTTCATTCGCTAGTCATACTATACCTTTATTGAAAGAAAAGCATTACAAATGGACATTGTAACACGAGTTTTTCATACTATTTTTCCTATTCATATTAATTTACTTTTATTTCAAAATTATTATTGAAAGAAATATTAAAATATCAAGGTTGGTAACATTGACAGTTTCAATAAACAAATGAAATTTAATTTATTTTGACAAGTTAGGTTAGAATTTTTATTTATTCTGTTATGAACCTATAAACATCTTGAATTTTAATTTAAAAGAGTGCTTGACTGTTTGGTGTAAATATTTTACTATAACACTTTTAATTTCAGTAATTTTGCAGGCGAAATGACAGGTAATGACAACTAAACTGAAAGATATTTATTTGACACTTAAACTGAGCTACCTACTTCACAATTTAAAAATCTCCAAAAACATTTATACAAAATTGTTCACTGATAAAAACAGTTGTAAAATTCACTTTGTGTACGCGGAATAGGAAATACAATTTTATAAGAAATAAATTCTTGATGATATAGTCTTGTACACTGAAAGATTCACAACTGAAATTTATAACAGAAAAAATAATACTGATTTTTCTAATATTTTCTTTGTATATTCGTTCGTTTAAATTTTAAATATATCCTAGTTAAATTAAAATTTAAAAAAGAAACTCTGCTATAAAATTCGTGCTTATAGATTGTCCAATCAGTATCCGTCAAATATATTGCACCGTGTAAATTATAATTCGGTATACATATATTCATCAAAGCATCGATATTATTAGTTGTAATTGTAATACTTAAATATATCTCAATAGACTATACTAAATATTTTAAACTTGCACAGCAATAAAACAACAGAAAACAACAATACATTCCTATTTCAATCTAATTTTTATCAACCGAGTTCCGGTTCCGAAAATATCTTTCTTTCATTTAACAAAATTTCCTCAAAATAAGTTTAAGATTAGTTTATTATCAAAACGTTTAAACCTACCGGAAGTTTTGCTTCATTTTCGGACTACCAATTAACATGATAACATAACCTCAACGCTTGCTTAGATCAATTACGAATTTGATAGTGCGGTTTGTAAACAAAATACCTACACCTTGTACCGTCGGATATTAAATAAGGAAAGTCTATACTATAAATAAGTTATGATCGCATAAGTAAATAAATATTTGTATCAACAGGGCTAAATCATGTTGGAGTTATTCGCTGACAAAATATTGTTCAGAAATTTATGTTTTAAATTAGTATACGTTGTTGTACTGCTATTGTAATCTTACCAATTTATGTTTCATATTAGAGAGATTGAATTACACCAAATTATGATGAAATTATTTGTTACAACTAACATAAACGTGTATAGATTTCCTCGTATATGCTATTTACAAAACTATGACTACCTATGTTTATTATTATAAAATTAAAAAAGTATTTACTATTTACTATCCGTTCCCATGGCTAAATGTGCAAATCTGAATATTTACAGATTTCGCTCGGCCGTTTATAGTTTAACTGATTCGCTTATCTCTGGAAATTTTGAATTCCAAGAACGAGTCCAAAAAGTAATCATTTGAAAGAGGAGTGAGAGGTGGTCATAGAAGTAGAATATTTATTTTTAGTATACTCAACTATTTTGAAAGCAAATTATTTAGAATAAATTATTATTTAATCAAAAGCGTCGTGTTTGTTTTAAACAAGTTTGCTGTGACGGGCTGGAAGGTAAAATTTATTAAACACATTTTTTCTAATTTACAATTTACAAATTATGTAATAATCAATTTTGAAATACCTACAGGACGTCGTAGAAGTCGATGCTATGTACTACCGGCCTAGGCTGTAAAAACAGGGTTGCCTGATTTAAATCATTTGATTTAAATAGTGATATAAATATGATTTAAATCAACTGATCTTTTTTAAAAAATTATTGATTTAAATGGAATTTATAAAATAACACATTTTTTGTGAGAAAATCAATTTCAAATTATTTTAGATACCTACAGAGTTAACATAAAGAAAATTCTACTATGGTAATATAATATAAAATATATACATATATTTAGAACTAAAGTGTATAAATACAAAAAATGTTCAAAATTAAATACTGCATTAAATGAGCCTAAATGTATTGATATAATAGGTTCTTGTAATGAAATAAACGTTAAATAAAATATCCGTTTTAAGCTTTTTATAGAGTACCATGCAAGACATATTTGGACTTGTTTTATTTAGGTAGGCATATGGTTTAAGTTTAAAGTTTAAACAGGCGCGCGTGTACGCGTTATATAATACATATAAGAAAAAATTTAAATGCATTCTTTGGGGTTTTATTGCAGATTTCGTTTTCGTTTATGAAATAAAATATTTATATTGCTTTTAAAACAATTAAAAAGTGCAATAACACCAGCATGTCTTTAAAAATAAAAAATCATGACTTTTGCCAACCCTGCGTAAAAACGTACCGTCCGGACGCGTTGCTAAGAAGGTAGATACTTGCTGAGCATATTTTTTTTAAGAAGTATTATATTAATAAATTTTGCTAAATTTTTATTATAATAATTTTTAACTAAAAACTAACTAGGTATGTTTATATTGAATTTATGTACTTAACACAATAATAAAAAGTAAAAAATATTTGAATTACAAGCTCTTCATTTCTTATGCTTTAATATTCATAAAATACTGAGTGTCTGGGAAACACGGGAACCGGGTTCGATCCCGATCGAATTTTAAAATGGCACAAAATTGACCCCTGTGATGCACTTTCCACGCCAGCAATGAGTGCCCGTGAGGTGACGACTGGTAAACGCCCGCGCGGTACGAATATGTCATCATCATTACCGATCATTACTGACATCTGTGTACAAAGCAGATTGGCACACCCAAAAATGCCGTAATGATATATTTACATATATTTTATTTATAAATTTGTTATAATCATACTCTCATATCATTTATCCTCATATATCTTGCACCCAAAAAAGAGATTTAAAATAAATATTCTACTTCTACGACCTTTCGCTGTTAATAAAGCATATACCTGTTTCTTGGAAGTCAAAGTCTTAGGTATAAATTGGATCAGTTGCCACTAAACTCGGCAGTCGGATTATTTATTCTTTATTCCGAAAATGAACCGCGGTTAATTTTTCAGTAACCGGTTGTATTTTCGGAACGAGCGCTAGATCGGCGATTGTGGAGCGGTTCAATAATTTTAGCATAGGTTTAACTTGTTTAGATTTAGTTTGTCTTCTCTTCATACATTTCAACTATCTTAAATTTTATAAGTTAGCTGGTTACCAAATGTTAAGAGAAAAGCTATCCGCTTTTCAAGCCCAGTCCGGTAACATTATTGTAACCGCGGTTAAACCCAGGGCCGATTCTAGCCGGGTACGAGAGATGCGGTGCACCCAGCCCCGCACGTTTTTGGCTTTGGCTTATGCTTGTTCTATAATATAATTTCATTTCAATCCACAGTTTTGTACTAGTAATAAAAAAATTAATTTATTTTTATACCTTACCTATGATTTCATCAAGTACCCAGTATAAGAAATATATTTTTTTTTAAATATTTAAGACTGACAATGTTACTTTTGTTATAGAATTTTTTTAAATTTTATGTTAACATTTTATTTTAATGTATTATTTATGGGGTCTAGTGGCCGCGTGCCTGAGTGTCTGGTCGCGCATCTGGGGAATCGGGTTCAATCCCGACCGACGCCAAATATTTTCAAATTTTAAATGGCACAAAATTGACCCCTGTGGTGCTCTCTCCACGCCAGCAATGAGTATTCGTGAGATGACGCCTGGTAAACGCCCGCACGGTACAAATATGTCATCATTACTGATAGTGTACAAAAAAGATTGGCACACCGAGCAATGGGTAATAAGCCGTAATGATATATTTATTTATTTTTTATGAAATGTTTTCTTACAATAAAATAAATTATTAGTTTCTGACTTCCATCCGATTTTATTTTTTTCAGAATTTGTTAAATTTGCTTCATTGTAATTTGTAAAGGACTCTGTATTATCTTACTTTGCATTAAAACACGTCTGATCTTGAAAATTTTCAAAAAATCGCCTACGGCGCATTATATTCTCACAAATTTTGAATCTATTGGTATATGTCCCGTATTGTGAAATTATAAATCTGGCAATCCTAATAAAAATAATTTGTAATTATTTCTTCTTATTTTAAAGTTGCCCCGCAAAAAGATTTTGCACCCGGCCTCACAAGATCTAAAATCGGCACTGGTTAAACCGTATAACTATTTCGGGTGGTTACCGCGGTTAAATTTCGAAATACACTATTAGGACGATAATTTAGAACGACACCTACTCAAAGCTATTGTAAAAACTACACCACAAGGATCACTTTTATGCAGTAAAAATATCATAAAATTTTTACTTGGCCCATTGCGAATTAGGATTTTCAATTCAGTTACTGTTTGTCCACACGGACCCCATTTTTGCAATAAATTTTTAAATTAATATTATTTTACTTTTGTGTATATTTTACTTATATTATGAATTAACAAAGTTCTTCATTTCATCATTACCGATATCTGTGTACAAAGCAGATTGGCACACCCAGCAATGGGTAATAAGCCGTGATGATATGTATATATTTATTTTATTTTACTTCATTTCTATTTGTTAAAAAAATTTGTGTTATACATATTTTTATATTATTACTAATGAGAATTAAGACATTAGGTTTATTATAACTTAATCAATTTTTAGGAAGTTTTACTTATCAATTTTTAATATTTTTATGACATGTAACAACACAGTGAATTTATCGTTGTCAAATCTATAATCGCATAATCTATATTTATTCAAAGAAATTTTTAAGCGCACACCAAAAAAAAAACGATGACTACTTTAGCTACTGATAAAGCTGGGTTATTTGCTTCTACAGAAATGTTAAATTTCATTTAAAAATTATCGTAATATATTATATTAAAATTATGAACTACATTTGTCGGGTAATATTGCAGAATTCTTGTAAACAAATGAATATGAGATTGTTGTGAAAACATTTGCCGCACGCTGTGTAAACTACTTATTCCTATGAAGTAGATGAGTTACAGTTTAAACATGTTCCGGATTTGTATAAGTAGCTAATATTACTAAACAAACTTACTGAGTACTGTTTTGACCTTTACTTATATTCTCAATAGAATAACAAAATGCTTCAGCAAAATTTTGTTATACAAACAAGAGTTATACAATCAATTTAAAATATGTCTTGTCAAAATATGTTAATAAATAATATTATAGCTGTCAAACTTTCAATATCACTTACATAACACCATTTGCAAAGAAATCATTCGTCAACTTAAAAAAAATATTACATATTTAATTGTAATATTCAAATAGTTGTTCTGTTCTTTAAAAAAAATTCGGTTGTCAATATTAATAATTTTCTTAGATGTATATAAAAATTATTTTATTTATTGTTTTATTGAAAATGAAATAAACATTTATGTGTAAACTAAACCACCAACAATTTACACAAACGTATACCATTATCGACGGTAGTCTCTTTCGGATCAACAGCATTTATAGATTTACATACTGTAGTAATTTTCTATTTTTTATATTTCTGAGGGCCAGTCATACAATCCCCACTTACATATTAACTTCTAAATAAAAAGTATTAAATCGGATTATTAATAGCAATGATAAATTTGTCATTAAACAGTGGATTTTGTTTCAGTTTTGTTCATTTAACTGGTACATAAAATTTTAATCGGAGATTAAATAGCCCTTACGGTTGTCAAATGCCAATGTATAAGTAGTTCATGGAAAAATATAGCGCCCTTTCTACAATTTTTTCTTAGTTTACCGGAAACTTAAGTTTTATAGGTTAATTTGATGTGTAGACTTTTGCTTCCCTTTTGAAATTAATTTGGTAAATAAACTTTTTTGGCCTTTTTCAGAAGATTTTAATGTTTGATGTTTATTTTTTTTTACATTTCTGGACGTTTCAAAGGCTCAATGGCCTTCATATTCAGCATTTATTTTTTTCCCACAAGTGGATTTTACTTTTACATACAGTCTTCCACATTCCTTCGCCCACAAAACCTCAAAATTGAAAAAACTTTATCTGTCAAGTAATTCTGCTTAAATTATTAAAATAACAAATAAGAATTTTTCGAATAAAAAACAGGTTCTTTTTTCATAAGTTATAAAATGGAGGTATTCACTGATGTGATTTTATTATTTGGTGCGATGACGGAACTTCATGTGCAAACATACCCGACAGAAAAGCATAATAAAATGTAAAATCCACAATCTGTGGAAAAAAATTAGATACTGCAGATGAAGGAGAAAAGTAAAAAAATAAAAAAATAAACATCAAACATTAAAATCTTCCCAAAAAAGTTTATTTACCAAATTGTATAGGTTAAGAAAACATAATATTCTTTAGTTCAAAGTCGTTGTTTATTCTAATCATTTTATGTATACCTAAAGGCTTTTTTAAAATTTATTATACATTTTTATGCACATACACGTACCTAATCTCATACCTAACTATGAAAGTACTAACAATATAATTTTCAACATACATTTATTATAATTTGAAATATTTTTTTGAAAAGATATGGCACCGATACTTTTTCACATTTCAAATATTTTCTAATGTACGTTAGTAGTAACAGAAGTTGTATTACGTAAATAAAAATATAATTGTCATAGGATACAACAAATACCTATACAAGTATATTGATAAACAATACGGTTTGTATAGAGTTTTGTTTCTTCTTCAATTTGAATCAGCTGAGTTTTTTCGTTCATCTCTCAGGATTCTTAGAAGCAATATAAGTTGTTTTAGACCCTCGTTTAGACCTCAATAACTTAAATACAATTGTTCCTTGAGGAATAATAATTGATATAACGAATATACTGATATTTTAATAAGATAATATAAATTCGTACACATTTTTTGTAAGAATTGGGCGCCGGGTCTTTTGAGCATCTCAAATATTTACTTATGTTATTAAGTAATATAAATAAGTTCAATTTGGCTATAGGTACCTATTTAAAAATACAATTGACATTATGAAATATACAATATATTTAATAAATTCTTTTGCTAATCTTCTGAGATTCTTAGAAGCAACAAACTTGAAGAATAATCAAAGATAAACGTACAAGACAAACATAAGTTTGAATATAATGTTCCTATTTTTTAAAATTTTTAGTGATCTTGTAACTATTACGCATCTTCTAGATTCTTGATAGATACCTATCTAACAACAAACAACACATAAGTTAAAGTAGTATAACTATGATTCACGTATGTTATTCAAAGAATATAGAATCACAGATATAACGAATATATGAATTTGTACACAATTGTGTATTTTTCTAACTTTAAAACTGTTTGTTTCTTTGGCGTATCTTATGCGTTTCTTATCTAAGATGACACCATAAGATCCACACATCGTATGGGTAATTTTAGGTAAAATCTTGTACTTACCCAATGCATGGCTGGTTGTTGCGCAGACCTTTCCTCGAACACTCCCATCTGCGGCGTTGGTTGTCGCTCCAGGCCCTCGACAAGTCCAGGTGCCGTCACGAAGACGGCAAGTCACTAACACGGTAGTCCCATGTGTTGCACTGCACTGCACTATTTACACTTCGATTACGAATGACGACGGCGATGTCATACTTGACGGTGTCGGTGTATGTGAGGTTAACTTCAACTTCGACTCGAAGAACACGGTACGGTTGAGGTTAGCTTAGCTGGTGCGCACGATACGACGGTTCGCGGCCGGCTGAGCCACGGAGCAAGGAGACTGCGCGGCAAGCGCCGCCTACTGAGAGGAGGGGAGCAGATCCCCACTATAGGCGGAGAATGATCATGGGGTGATACACTGGATGCAGGAGCGAGAGCTGTAAACAAAAATTACAAAGATAAGAATATATACAATAATAAATGTTGATATAAGAAAATATGGACATATTTCAGTTCTTTGGCAGAATATTTGTGGTTGAACAATATTATTGATCGCCTGAAGACAGTCGGGTGTTGTTAAATTAAGAAGTATCAAAACATTCACTCTCAAACAGAGAAGTACCGGAACGGGAAAGCTCTAATTATTAAATCAGAATTTTTTGAATAAAATATAATTAATATAGATGTTAACAAATACTTCAAATCTCAGTTATACAGCATAAGCATAGGGTATGTATTATTACAAAACCGGCGTACAGGTGTACAAGCATTCAAAAACAATTTAGTACATAAACATTAACATTAGCATTATCACCTATATCATCATCATCAACATCGAGTAAATTCTATCCTTAAATAGGCCTCAACTGAAAATGCCAAACTCTCCTGTGCCTCCCTCTTCAGCCTCTCGTAATTTTATCCGAATTTATTTTCAGTTAACATATAAGTAAGGTCTTATAGATTCTTAAGCATAAATTCATATACACATAAATACAGTCGTTAAAACATTCCCTTTTTACAAACATCATACTATAGAATTCGCAGAAAGTATATACGTTATAGGTATATATCTGTTCGCTACATACCTATATAAAAATATGTAAATATATTTTGCTGAAGACATATCTTTTGGGACGAAAACGAATTTGGGTAGAACCCTCTGGATACAAAGATGACAAAATAAAATTTACTCGGCAACAGTGACTACGTTTACACGTATGAGAAAAATTTACTTTGACTTGACTTTCAAAAGGCGACTTATGAAAAGTCAATTTAATGGTGCGTTTACACATAAGGTCAAATATACTTCACTTTATGTTTGTTACTTGTCCTTCACTCAACTTTGACTTTGACAGCAAAGTAATGTTTGGTTATACGTGTGATGTAGGTTACCTATTTAACTATTATCATATAATCATAAAAAGAATAAATTATTTATAGAAAAAATGGATAGTAAACTGCAGTTACTAAATTTAAGCGATATATTTTTAAATAATATAACTATGCAGCAACAATATTGGATGCGAAGTAGATTAAAAAATAATCGCATAAAATATTTTAAAATTCGAGAATTTTTTAAATTCAGATATAAAACACAAAATTGTGTAATTAAATATCTAGGAATTTGTGGATGAAAACTAGATGTTACTGTTAGTAAAGTAAAGTATATGTTTCGTTCGTTGGTTCAAACGACTTTTTCAAAGTCACTTGTATGAGTCAAGTCTATTTTATTTTGGACTTGACTTTAGGAAGAAAAGTAATAGGCGAGAGTGTTTACACAACGGCAAAAGTCGCCTTTTGAAAGTCAAAGTCAAGTCAAAGTACTTTTTTGCTATACGTGTAAACATAGTCAGTCAAAAATGTCACAAGTATTTGACCGTGTAAACTGTAAAACGTAAAGAATTTGATCAAAAATTATTATGTAAGAATTAAATTATTTTGCCTGTAAATTTAATTATAAATGATCGATCTTAGATCTTCTTGACTGGAAATTTGATGGGTAAAGGAAAACTTCTGGAATTCAGACAGTGGTTAAATTTTTTTTTATTTTCGGCCTCTGAATTCCATATGTTTTTCTTTACTTATTAATTATAAATGTATGCTTGTCTAAAACAGGCTTATATAATGCGTACCGCCGGAATCAGATTCCGGATTACTTCGGCCCCATAACACCAATCAAAATCTAGTCGTCTTTGAAGGAGAGTACCTATTTATCAATATTATTGAACAATTTTATCGCACAATTGAGAACTGACATGTCCGATGGCGGCAGCACCATCGGACCTATCAGCTGATTCCGAATTGTTATTCCCAGTTTTGTCACATATATATGAAAACAAGCAACAAGATCAATTTTTCTATTTAAATGAAGCTTGGTATAATCGTATAACAGAACATTTTATATTTCTATAAACAACTGCTACTTCTAAATGTATTATACAAAATACTTTATCTACACCTGTTTAATAATATATTGATTAAGTACGTAACCATGGATACATAATACCGTTCATTATCCACGCCCCGTGGATTATGACTCATAATCCACGGGCGAGGTTACATAAGACACGGAACTGTCAAATTTATTGTTGAATGTTCACAATCAACTTCATTTAGCGGTTATGCGCAAGCAAATATTCGCAAAACCGTTTCGACTTTTCTGTTTATTATTATTTATTACTCAAATTTTAAATTCTAGGGAAATTTTCTGTGTTGATAACATCAGAATATTTTAATTTCAAATTAATGAATTTTATAAATATATTACATTGTGCGCATTATTTAAGTCAACATAATTCATTCCGTTGTACATTTCACGGCATTTCATTCCTATATCATAACCTGAAAAATCAAAATAATTTTATTTGGATTTTTCACTGCAAATTTCATTATAATTACTTTCAATTAGGTTCAAAACCTATAAATATTTTATTTTCTTGTATTAAAAATACTCAACTATAGATTTTTTATAATATTTTTACGACAGTGAGCGACTCATTTCATTTCAGTTTGCAGTAATCTGACAGTTCCTGAACGATTTTGATGCTTAAAACTTGACGGAAGCGCGAGAAAACAACGAAAGTGAAAACTTATTGTGTACACCTCCGGAAATTGTGGAAATAGCTGATATAACCTCACTTTCCTTACTACCTGAAAAATCTAAGAAAGTTAAAATTAAATTAAAAATAATTATAAATAAGATATTTAGAGTGGACCATTTTTCATTGTCACCCGGTATAATATGATTTCAATTGCAGGTGTAGATAAAATATCGTATTCTACTCGCGTATAATGGCTAATATTCACTCGAATGAATTACCACTCGCCTACGGCTCGTGTTCTAAAATCATCCTCGTGAATAATAGCCATCATAATACGCTCGTTGAATAATATACTATTATATGTATTTATAATTTTTATAACAATCGAAATAATTGTTGATGGCGAGAGAGCAATTTATATGCGCACATAATATTATGTGGAGAAAAAAAATAACGGTACAATGTGGATAATATTTGCAAGCCATTGCAATTACTGCGAAGCCATATGAAATCAAAGTACGATTAAAGGGTTATTCAGAAAAGCCGAACAAAGTGCAAAATGTAAATATATTTCAGCAATTCTATTTTACTGTGGCAGGTGGTATAATTTTTATATTTTAGATATTATTTAAAAGAACGATCAAGGAAAATTTTACTATTTAATATGTAATTTCTCATTGTAGCTCTTTGGAATACAATATAATTTAGGTTATAGTCACAAAATTTGAATTTTGAATTTTTTATTCATCAGGAAATATGTAATCATCGGATTTAAAACGACGAGAATAAACTATCATGTTTTTTGTCATTACCTTTGCACTTCAAACAGTATATTTCCATATCTTTCATTGCTCCATGCACATTTGAACATCTGCTCTAGATGTAATTTTAACAGTATTTTGACCATGTTTAGGAAAATTATATAATCTAATTTCTGTGTTTCGACCAGATCTTGAGTAGGACCCAAATATACAATAATTTGTACGAGTTTTTCCCATTTTTAAATCACACCAAACGACCAAAGCACGCATGTAGTTCAAGCACACAACATACACAGTCCTAATTCGGAAAGTTCATATTTTCCCCACAAGATGTCATGTCACAGCTTGTCAGTTGTCAATAATATTAAACGTTTAGGCTTACTATAAAAAATGTCAATATTAAGAAAATATAAAGTAATGTTATGTACTTGATAAATACTCAATTTTAGGAAGAATAAATGTACTGGGTTTCAGTCCTATATTCGTTTTATTGAATCCTCATCGTTTCGACCGATTCGATTCAATAAAACGAATAGGGCTGATATCCAGTAGATTTATTCTTCCATTATCGTAACAGTCCAGTATAAATTCCTTCCAATAAATGTTATGTTACTTTAATAACATAACAGAGTTAATATCGAATAAGTATTTTACGAAAATATATTTGAATTCTTGATGAAGTGCGAATTTAGTAAATTATGTCTTTTCTCTTGAACTTATTTTTAACATGAAAACCTTTTCCTGTCCTTTTCACAAAATTTTCGTACATACATATAGACCTTCATCTAAAAAAATTATACATTTTATAGATATTATAAAAATGTGATACATAGGCTGTTCATTTTAGATGGGCCATATTATAAGAGCTACAAAGACGGTTAAACGGGCAAGCAATTCATATTTCACAAGACAAATTTAAAGAAAAATAAATTATTATTTCGACCAGTGGTTCTCAAAATACGGGGCTTAACTTTTATTATTTAAATGAGAACACATGTATTTTATTTGCTCATTCGTTAGAGAATTTAATTCTGAATTCAGTGATATAATATTTTTATATCCTTATATAACTTTTTCTTTTTTGGAAAAATGCATCATGTGAAGTTTTATACTAATTTGTTTAAAATATGGCTATAATAAGAGTGCCACGAATGGAAAAAAATAATACATGTAATTTTTATTACATAGAATATATATAGTGAATATTTTGTCCATGGAATTGGTCATAAATGTCAACGCAAACGAAATATTCACGTATTTCTTTCATGGCATTCTAATTCTATGTAAAATAAAATAACACGTATTCGTTTTTCCCATTCATGACCTTCTTATTATAGCCATATTTTAATCAAATTAATATAAAACTTTTCATGCATTTTTCTAAATAAAAATCGTTATGTAAGGGAATAAAAAATTTATATCACAGAATTCAGAATTAAAATCTCCAACGAATGAGCAAATAAAAAAATATATGTTCTTATTTAAAATGAAAGAGTTAGGTTCCGTATTTTGTGAATTACTGGTCCAAAAAATAATTTATTTTTTCTTTAAATTTGTCTTGTGAAATAAAAATTGTTTGCCCATTTGACCGTCTTTGTAGCTTTTATAGTTCTCGAGATAGCAATGGTTGTCCATTTAAAATGAATAACTTGTATAGTTAAGATTTTATCTCGAACGTATAATAATTTAAAATAGTATATTATATTACTAACCGAGGTGGGAAGTTTTTCATTGTGGAGGGCGAAAATAGATATCCAAAGCGCGAAGCACCGAAGTTAGCTATAGCCCGAGACAATGAAACTTTTCCCCGAAGTTTGTATACTATTTTATTCACAATTTGAAATAAAAAATTAATAATTGATATTTAAATAATAATAACCTAACATAAATAAACGAATGGTCTGAGATTGTTCATTTGTCATATGAAATGTCAGTTTGATTTCTAACTTTAAATTTTTATTTCACATTTAGTTCAGGCGCCAAGAAACATTCCGTTTGAAAAAACCGGTGGATTCATTCAGATTGATGATTTAAGTTCAGAAACACCCAAAGAATGAAATTCTGAATGTTACCGGACAAAGTCAGTGGTCAATTTTTTTTTATAGGGGGTATAAGAATTATTGATGAAATCGCTGTAACGATCAAGAAAACGTTGTTTATTACTACTAAAAAGTTGTTTCTGTAGGGTATGAAATTACAAACATCACGAATATTATAAAATACAAATTTAATATGGTAAAAAAAACCGCATGCCTGAGCGTTTGGTCGCGAATCTGGGGAACCGGGTTCGATCCCGACCGATGCCAAAAAGAAATATTTCGAATTTAAATGGCACTAAAGTTACCCTTGTGGTGCACTGTCCAAACATCAATAAGTGCCCGTGAGGTGACGCCTGGTAAACGCCTGCACGGTTGCCGGATACGACCAATGGTTGTTTTCTTTGTTTCCCTCTCCGCAGCAGTTTATACCAGGTCCAAAGTGTTGCAGGGGGCCATATTGTACCCGATACGGTTTAGACGTTTTAGTTATAATAGAGTTTTCACATAACGTCAAACTAGATAGTGCGGTAGCTTATTTTGATTGTTGAGTTAACAAATTTAAGTGCAAATTCTAATAGTTGTTCCAGAAAAAGCAGATTGATGATAAAATTTTCTTAGTTAGAGGCCAAGTATATTACATTTAAACAAGCCTATGTTGTCAGATCATAGCCCATCGACCCCTTTCGTCCCTGTATTAGTAAAAAATTTCGCACTTTATTAAGCTATATCTCTTAAACAATGTGGTCAAAAAAGTTATTATTATTTTATTATTTGTCATTTATATATTTCTATAAACATATGTTTTTCACTAAAATAGGAAGCACTGTTTTGAAGTTACAGTGAAAAATATGACATTTACTATTGCTTTATATAGAAAACACACACAAAAAGAGCTCTTTTTGATTGCATTTATCTCAAATTTGAGATGGTCAATCGATTTTACCAATAAGAAAATATCTAAATATTATTGTTCTGTACAATAACCAACCACTGAGGGAGTAAGCCAGCTCAACTTGGCGCCGGTTCCAAGCCCGAGTAAATGGTGAGGGTTGGTGGTAGGAAAGACAACCGACTGTAAAATCTTCGCCGAAACCAAAGACGGAAATTGTAGGATCGGAAAGTGGTAGAAGGGCTAGGGTGTTCCTCGCAACTCGCAAGTGACATGCAGTTGTAGGTTCGCCCAACCCCTGTGCCAAGTCGGTTCTCGGGAGTATGCGGAAGGGCACAGAGAAGAAGGAAGGACTGTGACGCAAAAGATTTGAGTGAGGATGTGAGGAAGGACAGTGTGAAGTGTGTTGGACAGGAATGATTGGAGGAGAAGAGTAAGGAACAGCGACCACTAAGAAAAAGAAGAAGAATAAGAAGATAATATTTTTAAAAGATAAGTTTTGACAATCGTTATGAACACATTTACAGAGGGAGATACAGTTTAAATCATTTTTTTACAACTACAAGACATTGTTCTGCAGTCTGAATGAAATTTGCAAGACCTAATTAAAGAGTCAGGCAGAGGAGGTTATATCATTTTCGTCCGATGTAAAAAAAAAATTGACCACTGACTTTGTCCGGCAACATTCAGAATTTCATTCTTTAAGTCTTTCTGAAATTAAATCATCAATCAGAATGAATCCACCGGTTTTTTCAAACGGAATGTTTCTTGGCGCCCGGCCTAATTTATCTACACCTATTTATATTATTTACAAATTTATTTGTTTCTTCGCTTATAAAAGGTAAAAATATTTGTATTTCATAATTTAAGCATCTTAGCTACCATAATGATGGGAATATGAATAAAAGTACCAGTTTTAATAAAATAACACATGAACTGTCAGTTTGATTTCTAAGCTTAAATATTGATTTCATTCCATTGTTGCTTGTATTATTTACAATTTTATTTCATTTTTCTATCATATAAAGTATAAAGAAGCTTTGTTTATATGTAAATATCCATCACTGATACGCATTGATCTCTCAAAGCGGGGAGCAGCTATTTTCCGCCTCGAGGTTGGAAAGTATAGTGTAAGTATAGCTGAGGTTGGAAAGTGCCACTTTCCGACCCCAGCTATACTCACGCTATACTTTCCAACCTCTTGGAAAATGAGGTTAACAATAACTAACTTCCCAAATTTTTAAAAGTCAGATAACGTCATATTACTGACCGTTTGTGAATAAAAGATTTTAAAACGTATGTTTAGTCATGTGTTAATATCATTTTTATATTATACGATCCATAAAGCATATGAATAAAACAAGAAATCATAATGCAATTATACTTTAATAAGCGTATAAACAAATTATAGGTATATGGGTAAAAAACTTTTGGATAATATGAAATATTCACAAAATATTGTAAGAAGTAACTTGAATATAATTTTGGTGAGTATTTTAATTAGATTACTTTCAATTCAATAACTATTGACAACAATAATATGATAATTTTAGAATTAGAATGTTATCTACCCAGACATAGAGGTGGGCGCGGGCCGTGATTTTGTCGGGTCACGATGGGTCACGACGTGACTCACGTGATCGTGAAAATAATTTAAATTTTACGTCGTGATTGGACGTGAGCGTGAGGCACTAAAAAATTATCGTGCGTGATCAGGTGTGATTGAAATTTAATCTGGCGTGAGTAAAAGTTTTCTTCTATTTTTTATTTAAAAAATTGTCAATTTCCATCTTTTACTTTACATTCTTGTTATTATTATATCCAAATATGTCATCAGCAGTATTTTTTGCATAAAAATAGTGTTATTGTTGTACCCAAAATTGTATACATAATTGCTCCGATTTCACTAAAGATATACAAATCTTTAAGCCAGTTTGACACGATCATAATTTTGTTACCAAATTTATAATAATATTTGTGATGGAATAGAACAACCTATTTGTCCATAAACATTCGTTTCCAATGAAACCAATCTGTTACCTAACTTATTACCAATTTGTTAACAAATTTGATAACAACTTATGACTGTGTTGAACAGGCTTAAATGTACATAGAAACAATTACGTGACACGAACGTGACCAGCCGGGCGTGATCGGGCGTGAGTGCCAAAATAAAATCGTGAGCGTGAGTGATCGTGAATCAAACATAAAAAGTCGTGCGTGATTGGTCGTGATTACATTTTTAGTTCCGTGAGCGTGCGTCATCGTGAACAAAAAGTTACTCACGTGCCCACCTCTACCATGACATGACATGAAGAAAAACAAAAAGTTATATTCAGTGAAAAATCATTTGATACTTTAACTTTAAAAAGTTTAGAAACTGCCATTGCAAATATTTTTAAACTTGTCAAACACTTATTATAGACTACGTTTATCTCGACGTTTGAAGCCGCTTGAATTTAGTAAATCCCGTTTCAATCTTCGAAATAAACGATCGAGATTAATATTTCAAGCCGCTTGAAAATGTCAAATCAAGACTATAAAATAACAGGCTTTAACTTATTAAGCGGCTTGACTTCAGTCGAAATAAACAGTGAAGCTTCAAATAATGTAACTACGCATGCGCACATCCACAATATGTTGCAATGTTACTAAATTCATATCATTTGTTAGCTGTTTGTATTTTACCTCATTTCATAAATGTCGCGACATAAAACTTAGTGAAAAGCGAAATATTTGGAGTAATGAAGAAACAATAGTATATTGTGTTATTAGGAGTAAAAGTGATATTTTGTGTGGCGAGCATGGAAGTTTGCACGACGAGCAAAGCGAGTCGGACAATTGCATGCGAGGCACACAAAGACACTTTTATTACGAATGACACATTAATTTTTTTTATCAAACGCACAACTTTTCTTCTTATTCGCTAATTCTATGTAGTTTCTATGGACATTTATTTATTTTATTTCTACGCCGGCGGCGTAGAAATTTGCTACTTCGGCGGCGTAGAAATGAAACTTCTACCTTGTGAATCAAGTCACAAAAATGTCATTTCTACGACGTTTGAAAAAAAATATATTTTTTAAAATGTTTTTGAAAGAGAAGACATTTAACAACATGACAATTTTTAGATTTTGGGGTTATATATCCAGGATGAAATTAGATCATATATCTCTCCCTGTCTGTCTGCATGATCGAATATTTAACTATCTTTTTTTAGTCGATACGAATTTAAAGAAGATTGTAAATAACTCAATCCCATTTACAATCCGCTGAGAAAAACCAATAGGATTTTTCAAGTCATATTACATTTGAAGCCGCTTGAATTATCAAGATAAACGTAGTCATAGTCTATCTCTTTTAATTGAAAATATTTTTATGCGATCCTTAATCAAAATAATGTTAATCGAAATATTGACAGCAGTGCATAATAATTCATTTGACATTTCATTTCGATGCAATTTAAGGAACATTTAAAATATAAGATACGTTGTTGCAACCGGCCCTTATTTTTGCAAAAAAATATTTGCAGGAAAATTGTCACAATAATTCTGCAATGTGTACTTTTAAAATTACTTGAATAACAGATAAATTTTCTACTTGAATCCCAGACAATAAAAGAGCAGATTAACACATAATAAAAGCAAACAGCCACATTTCCAAAACAAACATTTGTACCTAACCTAACTCTAACCACAACCGCATTCATTCACTGCTCATCCTCAGCCCGTAATCCTTTCCCCAATCACCAGTCACCACACGAGATGCCCTCTGGTGGAAATAACAAGGCAGCATCAGATAAACCACAGCTAACCATGTTCAAACAACCAGTGGCGTCCACAGGGTAAGCGCACGCATCGTCAATATTGACAGATAATGGTTCAACGCAACTTCAGACTTTTTGTGGCGGGCTGTAAAAGGTGTTTGCTCTTGCAATGAGCGCCTACACTGCTAGAAAAAATATGCAAACAATGCGTGAGAGGTAGACGAGTAGTATAACAGGATGAGGGATTTAAAAAACTAAATCAGCATTTAGGAAATTTATTTATTTTTAGAAATTGGCATTTATCTGTTTATACTTAAATCTATCGTCATATGGCAAAATCAGATAGCTATGTCTCTTTCGATGAGGTTGAAAAGAAACTTTTGGTAATACGAGTAGAATATTTCCGTCGAACAATACAAATTCATCACTTTTTAACGACTCCTGCTTTGACCAATACTTGATATTTGACAAAAGAAATGTTAAAATCTGATTTTTATCTCCCGCTACCTTTGGTAAGGAAGGTATAGGGATCGTGCTAAAAATCGCATATCGAGATTTTGATAAATGACCACATTTTCACGATGATTTCTGTGTGTGTGGTGTGAATCCTCCACTCTAACACAAATACTATCATTCAGAAAATTTGTATTTCTAACTTTTTCTGTAATGGAAAGAGCCCATTAGATTTTGATGTAAATCGGATAACCGGAAATGGCACTTTAGTAAAAGTTCAAAATAGTTTTTCTTCGAAAAATCCCTTTAAATTTAATTTTTTCGAGATTAATGTTATTATAAAAATTAAAGATTATTAAATTTTCTATAGGTTTGCATTAATACTTTTTCTATATATTTTATGGATAAATTTATAAAATTATCTATAATTTAAATCCCAGGCTTACGCTTTAAACAAAAAAACGCAGTTATTCAAATGTATGTAACTGACAGATAAATGTCACTATCAAAGAACTAATCATTTCAAAATAATATTAGTAACGTTTTAAAAAGAAAAAAGTAAATAGAACAATTGAAAAGGATTTCAATAGAGTTTCCAGCATAAGTAAATATATAAATATGTATTTAGATTAATAAAAATGTTTAAGCTAATACTTATTTTTGGATTAGTGAATTCTACTCTATCCCGGTATTTAAAATTTAATCTTCATTTTATTATAGGTCCTGTGGCTCAATGGTTAGAGCAACGGCTCATATCATGAGTGCCCCCGGGGCTCTGGGTTCGAATCCTATACTAAGGCATGGATGTGTGTGAATGTGAACCCACTCAGTAATTGGCATTTAATCCTGTTGAGGGATTTAAAAAAAGGTAGTTACTTGGATTAGAGTAGACTATATTTTAAGAAATAAACTGCGAAAATTAAAGTAAAATTCGCTAATCTAAAAATAAGGATTAACTTAATCTTTTTTGTGACTCGGGCTGTAAATGGCGAGAGGTATTGTATTAGCTACACCAGATTTTTTTTTAATTTGATCTTCTAAAATACATACAGAGTACGATGACCGCGACACCGAAACAAAGGACAATCATACTTGATATTTGAAACATAATTTCAGAATTTCCTACTTCCCCAATTATTTTAGTTTAAAAAAGCTTTAAATAAATATTGTACAGCATAAAATTCTACATCAGAAATCAATTAACAATATCAATTTTGTATGCACTGTAACGGCAGAAATTATGAATGAAAATGTCGAAAATTATTCTAAAAATTGCTATAGCCATGAAATTGAAATTAAAAATTTACAAATGTTACGCCAGTTGCACCAATAAGGCTTAAATTTTAAGCTATGTTCTGTTCCATTTAAGCAATGCAGTATGCAGTAAACGGCGAGACTTTAGCGCCAGTTGTAAGAATCCGCTATTACATTGGGTAAACTTGTCTCATGTCTCCAATTTCAGCCAATCAGAGAGGTCAAAACTAGAATCATTTGTTTGTCTTTTTGTTTTAATTCCACGGCTAGCGCTATTAAATTAAATTTGCATATTTCATTTCTAGAGTTACTAAACATACGAAATGATTTTTTTTACTAATTTATAAGTAGAATTGTGCTATACAACTTTTATTTCAAGATTTTTTTTCTAAAATAATTTGAGAGGGCAACGCGCAAGGACAAACTGTTTTACCATGTTAAATGCCTACGTAACATATTTCCAGCGCCACCCGGTATCATTTACTACGTTTACATGCAGTTTTGAAAATGGTTTCAGTTTTCAGTCAAAATTATGCAAAACTGTTTACATGCAGTTTTCAAAATAAGTTTAAAAATTGATTTGAAATCAGTTTCGGCGCATGCGCATTTAGCTGATATAAGTGACAGATACTCTTCACTGAAGGTTAGTAACATAAAGCGACAGAAACGTTATGCTCTGTACGCATGCGCAGTATCGAAACTGAATTTTAAGTGTTTACATGAGTAGTTTTAAAACTAGTTTTCAAGTCCAACCCATTAATTTTAGTTTTGGTTTGAGATAATTCAAAACCGTTTTGACATGGCGTTTTCAAAACTAAAAACGTTTTAAAAACGGTTTCAAAACTGCATGTAAACTCAGTATATGTTCCGGTGTCCCAGTCAACACTCTGTTTATGAAAAAGTAACATTTTGCTTTTGCTTTCGTCGAATGAATTGTAGGTCTTAATGTTCCAATTTTTATTTATTAATAGTATAATTACAAGGACGTTTCGGGCGTTAATTAGCCCATCATCAGCTATAAAAAATTTTAAGGTTACAATGGAAAAAATTAAAAAATACAAAGTTTTCAACTCTCCAAAACAAGTGTAGAGATATTAATGTGAACCAAAGAACAGCAAATTTGGTTTTACATTATATAAAAAGTAAAATTACAATTTTTGTTTCCATACAAATCCAGGATCTATTGATAAACGAAGCAGGAAAGATAAAAGAAACGTAGTGTTCTCCATGGCGACAGGAGAAGCTCTGCCGAAAAAAGTGTGATACGTGAATTTACAAATCATAAAGTGGGAAATAGCAAAGTTGTCTACAGCATGAAAATGGCGCCAAATTGATAGTAGGGGTGTAAGAAAATATAAAAATAAATGTAACTTAAACAATAGAAGATTATTATTGTTAATGAACTTTTTTATATGTTGTACATTTTCATTAAAATCGTTGTTTTTATTTAAATGTATGTGGCAAGTTTCGTAAAGGAGTCTTGTGTTTTTAAATTTGGATTTTTCTAATATATTTCAAATTTTACTTTTGCCAAAGAATAGTAATCAATCACGTATTTATAATATAATCATAAATACAGACTTTTGCCGTAGAATCACAAAAATTAAGTATTGTGGACCTCGAATTTTATTTACTTTTAAATAGTAATCAATCACATATGCATACATACAATGTAATCATAAATACATACTTTTGTGACAAAATATACGTTGGTTTATTTAAAACACATTTGTCACAAGTTTCCCCTATCTTCCTATAACAGTCACATTCATATTTCTCCTATTCTCTTCTGCCATCACCTTTACCCCTTTGGCACGCGTCTATTTGGTATTTAGCAATGGTCATCCTAATTACAGCGTATCCCGGTTTAAGCCGTGTGTCCAGGACAAAACGTAGGCATTATCGGGATTCACGGATTAGTGGAAGCAGTGCTGTTTGTGTGGAGTACAGTGGCTGGGTGCCTGGACACTCGGACATCACCTGCCCGCCCTGATGCTCTTTGTCACTGACCACTCATGTGGCCACAAGCCAGGGGAGGATTCAGGAAAGTTTGGAAAGTTGACAGAAAGTGAAGGATATCGTAATTCTATACTACGAAAATAGATAAAGGGTAGTTCAGAGCCGGTCTTAGGGTTTGCGGGGCTGTGTGCAAAAATAAATGCGGGGCCAAGAAAAATAACTTTTACTTACTCATTATAAATATACACATGTACCATTTAATAAAAAAAATAACTATAAAAATAAAAGCACAGAAAATTCAAAATTAACGAAACTATGTTAAGAGAAACAAAAAAAAACCTTCATATTTTAATATAATTTAATGTTGCGTGCTTTTTTCGCAGCAAAATCGTCTATAAATTGGGAAAAATCTATCCCATTACAAATGCTTTTTTCAATTGAAATTAACGATAGCCCAACTAGTCTCTGTTGCGCTATAGTCGAGCATAGGTAATTTTTAATTAGTTTTAATTTAGAAAACTACGCTAGCGCGGGGCTGGCCTAACCGCGGGGCCGTGTGCAGTGCACATTTTGCCCCCCCCCCCCATATATCCGGCTCTGGGTAGTTAATAAACGTACTTAAGTTTAAATATCGCTGTGTAAAACAAGTAACTTATTGAAACAAAAATACAGAAATATATTCTAAAATTAATGTAAATATAACTAATTTTATTTCTTGGAAATGCCGTATAATAAAAGCGGTATATAAAAGTGTGTTATTGTATTTGGAAGTGAATTGATTTAGATAATTTTCTTTTGGATGTTTGCTACGCTTCAAATTAGATGGAATCAAAATTTTAAAAAATTATTTGAGCGTATTCTTAATGTGAACTTACTTTGAGCCTCAGATATCTGGGGCTTTAAGAACGACTTTGACAATGAACTCTAACTTTATTTTATAGCATAACTGACAGTTGGTAGATGATATATTTTTTGCTTTTGTGTACTAGGTGTACTTTTTGATTATTCAGAGGACAGAATATATTTCCCTCTAACCCAACGCTATTTTCTTAAGTGAACTTATTGGGATTTTCAAATAAGAAAACGCTAACTAGCAGCGAATATTAAAACTACAAACAGTGGTACACGTTTGACATTTACATGTAACTACAACGATATGACTACAAAAATTCTAATATACATACTTGAATAATAAATAAAATATACTAATAAATGAGAAAATAATCCGATACGAAAACTAAAGAAACACAATTGACAGCAATGCTAGGCTTACAGATGTCAACAAAAAGTGTACCATTGTTTAATGCGATCAGCGCCATCTATTGATACTTGAAAACCTCAATAGATGCAGAATGTTAGGCAGTAAATAGTATAGAGTATAATGATCTGGCGCAACATATAATTTTAGAATTACGGCATACTGATCGCCAAAAACAATAAATCAAAAAAATCTGACGTGGCCAGTTACCTTCCGTCAGTTCTGTGTATTTTGTACAAATTCCACACAGACAGTTTCTTGCAGAAGATTTCATTTTCCATTACCTTTAGTCAGTTCTATGTAATTTGTACAAATTCCACACAGAAAGTTTCTTGTAAGAAAAAAGATTGTATATATTTCCAGTAAAATTATACATTATGTCTATTGCATTTGACACTGACATTTGTCAATCAGAATTTTCTTAATATAGTATATAGTTTCTTTATAATTTTTTAACTCTATATAGGTACATTGGCTTGTATTCAGCATGCGTACTTAAATGTAAGTTCGTTTCCCTAAACTATTTAACGATGCCTAGCGTTTTTATCATCATACTTAACCACAAACAACCACCACTAAAATGGCAGAATTTGTATGTCACATGCAAAATGTCATTGATGTAAGAGAGATATTTCAAATACCTAAATGAATTACCGCAACGTAATTTTAAAAAGAGAATAAATTTCTTACAAGATTTTAAGGATGTAGAATTAAAAAATAAATAACTATAATGTACTAGGCGTTAAGTCTTCATCGTTCTAGGTATATATATACTTAGGTTCGATCTCGAACAGCTCCAAAATTATTTCGAATTTTAAATGGAACAAATTGACCCTTGTGCACTCTTCGTCAGCAATTACTGCCCGTGTGGTGACGCCTGGTAAACGCAAAAACGAAATAAAAATTGCTAAGTATTTTGTATTTTCATACTGATAATAATGTAATTAAAATTTTTAGCGTAAAATCGTCCCAATGTTGTCTGTGGACCATGCATATTTTGCTCATAAATTCGCGATTGACTTTCATTCAATTTAATTTTGTAAGGAGCGCTTGACATAGACAAAATAGAAGCGCTCTGTTGCCATATGTAATTTTATTTTCTACTGAACTTAATAAAGTATTGCTTAGGAACAGTTGTTGAATATGAAATTTTTTAAGATCATCCTTAGCTAAGAACACCCTAAGTACGTTATTAAGTATGCATGCTGAATACGGGCCATTGAATATGAAGTATAAAATGTAATCAAATCGTATAGAGAATAAAATATTCTTTAATATTTGTAATAACAATAAATGTGAAAAAATGATATTTAACGGTATTTTTTCAAGAAAAACTGTTAAAATCTTCAAATTAGGGTACTTCCGGTCAACCACTTATAACCAAAATCTAACCAGCTCTTCATAAGGACGTAAAGAAAAGGAATACGCAAAAACTATAATTTTTGATGAGGTGGTATTGAAGTTATGCGATCCGAAAAAATCGTCACGCATACACACGTACATCCATACATACATACATACATACATCATCGTAAAAATATTAAAATCGTATTCTAGGGACCTTAACACGTGCTTATTCATTAAAAACTCATCATCGAATTTTTTGACCAAAGACAATAGGTACCTTTCTTACCTAAAGGTGACGGAAGGTAAAAAATTGAAAGATCACGCACTTACCTAACAGTACTTAACAAGCGTGATATGAACCAATCTTATTTATTTCTACTGTAGTAGCATTTAACAATTAATAATTTGAAATAACAGTTTTGTTCGAATTAAATTGAATTAAATTGAATAATACAATTGAAAATTCCCTTAATTCTGTCCTGGGTCGTGCGCTGACCATTTCTAGTCCGGATAACGAGACGTGTATAAATTGGACACTTTAGTCTCAATCGAATAACAACCATTTTGTGTTATTGGGAAACACTGTCGATTTGTACACTTCTCACACCGAATGCATTTGTTATGCTTGTTAAAATAGCTCCTGAATCTTAATGAACGGCCAACAAAAATAGCGAATTACAGACAATCTGTTATACATAAAAGTCCAGAATCCATTAAATTCAAATATTGTTAATAAATATATTCAATCCAAAGCCGTCAATGAGACGGTTTCACATTTTTTTTTAAAGTATTAGAAATGAAAGTTTATGCAATATTTTTTATAATAATATAAAGAATAATAATAATTTATTGTTATTTTCGTAAATAATTAAATAAAAAGATTGGCACCAGAAATAGTCATGAAAAACAAACCCCCACTCCTGTGACGTCGGAGCCAATGGGAAAATAGTTAACGTTATTTTTATAAATAAAAGTAGGCGAAAGTTTGTTACATGTTAAACTGTATATGCTCTGACGTCCCATTCTGTTTCAAATCACGAGACTTTTTCAAAATATTACACAAATTTCAATAATTAACTGTAAAATATTTAATGGATATTACGTGATATTTTCATATTTGAGGCACTTTAAAAAACAATAGGTCTGTTCGTTTCGCTACTTTGCGTCTACGGTTTACTGCCGCCTCTTTACAACGTGTATGGGCGCGGCAGTAAACCGTAGACGCAAGGTAGCGAAACGAACAAACCTAATATCTTTTAAAATTTAGTACTTAGAAGTCAACAGCAACAGCCCAATTCAACAAAAGAAGAAAAACTTTAAACAGATATTCTTTGTTAGAATTAATTAATTAGGTCGCATACTTCTAATATATAGAAATTTTAGCCGTGTAAAACCGATTTGATAAGTGGTGAAATACAGGCTATTTTTTTTTAAATTGTTCCGTATTAAATAGTATTAAAAAAATACACGCCCGCACGGTACAAATATGTCATTATCATTACCTAAATCAGTGTACAAAGCAGATTGGCACACCCAGCAATGGGTAATATGCCGTGATGATATATTTATTTATATATTTTATTTATTTATAGTAATTTCTTTAAAGAAATTTTATTCTACAATCTATGTACAATGTGATCAGTGCTATCGAGAACCTAATAAAACACGTTAAAAATCGCAAGGTATTAATAGTTTAGTTTGTTGTGATGTTTAGCAGTGGATGCAACGTACATATATTTTTGTGAAATAATGATAATATACAAACTACCATTTAAAGTGAAATATGAAAATTTGTTTTCAAACGAACACAGAAGATTTTTCATTACCCGGTAAGTTCAATATTTATTTCTAATACATACATGTATCTTGTAACATCATTAGAGAGTCAAAAATAGTTAGATATTTGTAATTTGGAACCAATTCTACGTATTATACGATACAAAATTTGTATGTGGTAAAATTTACACATCAAGTAAGCCCATATAAACCATTTAGTGTTTGTTTAAAGACAATGGTACGTACAACGATCACGGTTTTAATTTAACCAAAACGCTGTTTTAAGAAATGTCATATTTCATTCTTTAATAATAATAATAATAATAATAATAATAATAATAATAAATAATATCAAATTTATCAAAATATGATTTTAAAGTAGAACATAGTTTGTATTCAAAGAAATATTTTTTTTACAATCGTTCTTTAAGAATAAGGGCAAAATTAAATATTGAAATTTGAATTTGACATTTCTTGAAACAGTGTTTTAGTTAAAACCGTGGTCGTGATACAAGCCAATGAATTCTGTGATGAAAATTATGTTTGTCATATTTTTTAAATTACAATTAAAGTTTGAAACTCTCTGTGCAAAGTGCAAATGTACCGCAGAATGACAAATTTTGACATTACTATGATAAAACGCCGCTAGATGGCTGAGCAGAAATAGGTAAGGGTAAATGCATATTCATTTTCAAATTATATAAACAAATTTTATTTGTATACCAAGGGCTGATTGTAGCATTTTGAGGCCTGCAGAAATACTTTGAACCAGACGTACACAATTTTCTTTTTTGTAATTTCCACTAATAACATCACATCTATTATGTATATAGTCGCGTTCTTTTTACATGATATCTCAGTTCGTCTTAGCTCACCTCAGTTGCCTCACTAATTTTCACCGTTCTTTTTGTCGTAACTGAAGTGAGATTCTTAGTCACCTCTAGAGGTTGTGGTTGTTGAGTTTTTAATCTTAGATGAACGGCGGGGATGGATGTTTTGCTGTCACATACAATTAGTTTGGTTATTGAAAAGGTTATTTGTTTATTCCTTTAATAATATTATTATTTTATTGGTTATTTGAAGAGAATGACCGATAATTTTAAAGGTATTGTGCTGGAGTTTATTATAATGTTTTAAATATTTTATTAGGAGCAATTATTAAATGTTGACATGTATGATATGGACAATTTGTTATTTTCGTCAAGTTCAGCGGACAGTACTTCGGATTTTCTAACACACAGTTCTACGGAATTTGTTGTCGTTCTTTTTAGTTCATAAAAATCTCAACTCAGCTCATGTCAAACTCATCTCACTTTGAGCTGGGGTGAGGTGAAGCAAATAATAAAAAGAACACGACTTATGAAAGCGTAAATTTTAAATGAAGGTAAGGTAACTATAGGAAAACAATGAAATTGGTCTGCAAAGTACCTATACTTTGGATAAATTTTAGCAAGGTCTTCAAAGACCTTTGGTCTACAATTATTCATTTTCTGTAACCAACAGCCTACTTTTTAATCAAGCGTAGAAAAACAATATTTTGGATAAACAAGTACCCACTTTAAAACTTTACAATTATAATGATATTCAAGTATAATCTCAAACTCAAAAACTAGAAATACATATGCCCGTATTCAGTCCGTAACAAGGATAACGCTTCGTTATATTCAAAACGCCTGTAATATAGCAAATTTTTTATTCATAAACATTCGTTATCCATAACAACCGTAAAATCCATCGTAATATTTAACCACTCGAATTTCGGATGTAATGCGTATAACGGCGCGTTAAATAAGAATTTTTTCATTTGTTGAAATTCGATGCATGTAATTTTGACATTGATATATCAAATGTACATTTTAATTTATTACAGTTGTCATAAGAGACGTTTAATTATAATATATAATGTAATCTTTCTTATCGATATCATAATCATCATCATCATCTGCTTCTTCAATATTATTACCAAACATCCCCATAACTTTACATTTTTCAGCATTGAATTTTTGTGTGATTTTTTTTCCAGACATCATTTTACAGTTTCATATTTTCTGAATCAGTTTTCACATGCCTATTAACATTTTCTTCTATTAAATCTGGTAGAATATCAATGTCCACATCATAAATATGTTTTCCCTTTGTCATTTTCTTCACCTGATTCATCTTTACAACCGCGAAATGTACAAAATATTGTTAAACCCTGTGCACTTTAACAAATGTCAGTGTCAAATTTGAAATTATCACGCATAATTTTTTGTATTTGTTTGACCTGATGTTAGTATTTAATATTAAATATCACTAGGAATTATTGAAATCTATCGTTACAAAACGAAGCGTTATATTTTGTTTTTAAATTTTGTGAATACTCTGTTATATTTAACGAATGTTAAATTATTACGGTTCGATTTGTTACGAAGCGTTATATTGACTTTTATGAATACGGGCATTAGAAATGTTAATTTGGGGGTTGAAACTAAATACACATTCATCCTACGGACTAATAATTCTTACTTTTTTAAAAGACCGATGGACAAATCTTTAAACTGTAAGAGAATATGCGTACTTGATTCTTAGATAGTATATCATTATAAAAGATATTAAGTGTAAATAAATAAATAGATATATTTCACTAAATAAATTCATGGTTACTTCTGTGACATTAAATGAAATTTTACCTTACGCGGATTCGAATTCAAGTTGTTTGAATTACAACTGGTCGTTCTAATTCTCACGGCAACATCTTTCAAAATGTTTAGATGTCGAATTAAAATTGATTATTGTTTAATTAAAATCATATTAATTCCAACTATAGAAAATCTATAAGAAATACCATAAATTGTTTAGTAACAATAAAAATTAATTAAATGAATTATCTACCGTCCCGCCCTATGCGTTAAAGAATTGAAAAACAAAATCAACTTAATTGAAATTAATCAATAAATTAGTATCTTTATTGGTCTAATAGGTGTAGAACAACTTCAGAACTTGTTGTCTCAGTAGGCAAAAGTTGTTTGAAAACTTCGAATTTGACAATATTAATGCAGAGAATTTATGAAAATGCATTCTACCTTGAATTTTAATACGTGATTAGAAAGTCGCTTCAGTTTTATATGATTATTATTCATAATTCTATATCTATACGACATATCTATGAGCTTCTCTTTTATGAGTTACGTTAGCAAAACCTACGTAGAAAAAAGGAATAATTATACGACGAGGATTTACAACTGTGATAAATGTATTCGTTTTTTACATGAAGTTTCCTAGTTTATTTTTATACTTACTAATTTTAAATCAGTTTATAGAAGTGTATTTACGTACATAGTTCGGAATATTCTATATCATTTTCTCATTTGTATTAGTTACTACCTAAATATTGTAACGTGGAACGTCCGCCGTCGCCGTCGCCGCCGCTGTTGCCGCAGCAATAAACAAGCGTCTAAGTATAGCGATGACGCAATCGCGCTAGCAGCCGGGCTACCTAAACAAGCAAGCCGTGACCTGTTTGTTATTATGCGGTCGAACATTATACAGCTTTTCTAGAAAGTAATGGCAGCTGTATAAAAGGGACGCAGCTATGCTCGGGAGTTAGTTAGTTAGTTACATACATAGTCATAGAGACATTCACATGGAGTGTTACAGAGTAAAGTGTAGTGAGAAGCACAGCAGTATCGTAGTGAGCTTATGCAGTTGGTGTCGAGTAGGTACTCGGGAAGTTACTGGTATATTGGGATAGCTGTGGAAGTGAATACTCGATAGTGTTGACGAATATTGTGAAGCTAGGTATACACGAGCAGTAACAGTACTTGGCGTGGATAGTCGGCATTGGTGTTGAAGAATTGTGGCATGCGGATAGTTGGTGATACTGAGGCTGTGGAAAGAGAGAGTTAGTTACATAAATAGACAGACAGTAAGGTGAAAGGTGTGACTTCTGTCCGAGCAGTTGAATATACAGACGCTGTTGAGTCAGTTGAGTATATAGACGCTGTGGAGGTCGGTAGGCGGACAGTTGAACATGATATAAGTAAATAGTGACATAAATATAGTAATAAAAATATCGCGTAAACAGTTTACAAGAGTCTGCAACAGACCGGTAGTCGAAGATTGGAACGCATAGTGGAAATAAAGAATTAGTAATATCGTGGAAATAAATAGTAGTGTTAATTGGTTAAATAAATAAATAGTGTTAGTGTTATCAAGTTATTTATAGTTTTAGTCTTAATTAATTTTAAAAATTGTTTAATTTTAGTAATAGTAATTTTCATTATTCTTTAATAAACACTTATTTTAATTAATAATAATTGTCTAATATTTACACTTCACCCAAATAAATAAAAACATTACAATATACAGCATGGTGCAAAAATTAATTTTGTTTCTTTGACGAATACAGCATGCAGGTAAAGTCTTTAATCCGTGAAACATCCTTTGAATACCAATATACGAAAGTGCTTTAGAATGTTATATGTCTATCCATGAAGGAAAAAATTTGAATGTAAAGTAATATTTTATTTAATTGCTTCTGATTGCCTTATTTCATTTCATTCTATTCTGATTATACAGCTAAAATAATATATCCACATTTTTCAAAATTTGTTAAAAAGAAAGAAGGCTCTTTTCATCAGAAATAGTTGGTCACTTTAAGTTAAAAGTTAACAAATTAGCCGCAGGTAAGTTCGAAGTGATAAAGTTACTGACATCGAGTGAATAACGTTTTGCACATTTCCTATAATACACAATTCCCACTAGGCATAAATCGACAACAGCCGAATACGAACACGTCAAGCTCACTTTACCCAAATAAAATTTGCAAGTGAAAGTTATTAAACCTCAAATCTAAAACGGGCTCATACAGGATTTAAAAAAAATGCTGATTTAAAAATTCTTAGAATTAAGGGAGATATAATTTTGTTAAGTTTGGTTTGTGACGACATCTATACTAACTAGTGATACTCAACCAGTTGATTTTCATGTGATTCATGGTTAGTTCTTTTATACAATTGTTTTCACCATCGTTAAAAAAATATTTTTTCGTACCTCCGTCCATTTTGACTAGTATTACAGAACTCAAAATCGTCCAGAAATGCGCTCTTGCTGACCTAGGCCAGCAAAAGGAGTTGGCATTACTGTTCTGGTGATATGTCAATTTAAGATTATTTTCAACACTAGAATTAGCAAAATGTTTCAAATTTTAGGGCTAAATATTTAATTATTGTAACTTAACTAAATTTTGTCATAAAAATAATAATATGCTGTCATTGCTGTCATCTCGTATAGATTAATTATAAGTTTCAACTTTAGGACCAATTTGTTTCGTTTGTTTTGTAACTACAACTAACTTCGCCTGATACAATTGAGTTTCCGCTATCTGTCATTGAAAATATGCGAAAGTAAATAAAATATATATAACTAATGTTTGTATGATATATTTTCAATAAATATAAAATAATTACGTATTTTAAGCTCAAATGTAAGTAATTATATTTAAACTTGCAATGCAAAACTGATAAAAATATATGTTCATTCTTTTAGGTTATGTAAAATAGAATAAAACGTTGAGAAATATACGAAGAATTTATGGAGATGTCGGCACAAAAAATTTTGTGTATCACAATTCAGTTTCTGGACTAGTGATACAAATAACTATTGAAAGCTAGTTACACATTTCCATAAATTTCTACATCCTTTTTGACGTTTCTGTGGCGCTCTTGTTATGTGTTGTTTTTGAGGTAAAATAATTTAGTTTCAAACTTTGTTTTGAATACTTCGAGATTTGTAATTCCTTATTATGTAAACTACTGTAGGTACACAATGGATGTGTTGTTGCGGAGAGCATTGAGTGAAATGGATGATGTACAAATTGGTGGAAGTATTGTGCCTGCGTTGCGTTAGCGTATGCGGATGATGTAGTTGTTTTAGTTAAAAATGAAGAGTAACTCAGAAGAATGAATGAGAGAATACATGTAGTTGGAAGAAGTATGAATCTGGAGTTGAATGTTGATAAATCCAAGGTGTTAGTATTGGAAAGGTGTAAATTGGTGACTGTGTGCAATGTGTTGGTGGATGAAGTAAAACTGGAGCAAGTGAATGAGTTTGTATATTTGGGTAGCATGATGTCAAGGGATGGTCGAATTGATAGAGAAATTGAAAGGAGATTGAGTGCGGGGTGTAAGGTAATGGGTGCTCTGGGTACGTTTGCTCGAAACGTAAACGTATCTAGAGAAGCTCGTTTAAGTGTGTATAATAGAGTGCTAGTGCTTGCTTTGATGTATGGAAGCGAATGTTGGGCATGGACGAGAAAGCATAAAAAGAGAGTAATTGCCGTGGAAATGAGGTATTTACGTGGTGTATGTGGATATGTAAGACGGGATCACGTGAGGAATAATTTGGTGTATAAAGAATGTACGGTAAGGAAGAATGTTGTTAAGAGAGTAGGAATGAGCCAGTTGAGTTGATTTGGTTATGTGGAGAGAATGAAGAGTGAACGGCTTGTAAAGTGTATATATCTTGGTGAAATTGAGGGTGTTCGATTGCGTGGCCATCTAGTGTATACGTGGATGGATGTGATTGATAAGGTGCTAAAAGAGAGAAAGTTTCCGAGTGGGAAGCGAAGAAGAGCGTGTATGAATGCGATTATGAATGTGGCCGAGGCGAAAGAAGTGTGCTTAGACAGGAATGTGTGGCGAAGGATGATTGTTTCGTAACTATTATTGTGGTCCAGTTGCGGTATTTTGCTACCGAAAATCGATCATTTTAATTTAGAGTGAGGAATATTTGTTGTATGATGTCAGGTTAGTAAGAATGTTGTTGAAAGAGAGAGTGATTATTTTTGTGGTTGATATTATTATTCTTTCGGGTTTGTGCTAACCCACTAAGTGGGAAATGCGTAATTTTATGAATGTATGTATAAAATGAATCCAGATTTTACTAAAGCTAATATGTCATAAGTGTACAGGCTCCAACCTTCAAAAATGACAGCTGGATGACAGTTTTATATAAATAAATTTGTATCCATTATAGACGTTTTTTATTCATGTAACCAAGTTACATATGGTTAACCGGACGTTAAGCTCGGTAACCAGTGTGAATAAAATATGCCCGGTAATACATTTAATTTAAAGCATATTGATGTAATATAAAATACGTTGCCAAAAATGTCACAGATTCCATTTTTCCTCTTACTGAAAATTGCCTAACTGCCAAAATATCAGCGTTTTGACAGCTAAAAAATATAGCTATAGTAACCTGAAATGTAACCGTCCTACATACCGCAAGTAACCGGAATGCTCAATAAAATGCTGTTACCACGTAAATGGAGGTAACCGCTCTCAATAAAAAACGCCCTATGTTGTCTTTCTGAATTTTTGGCAAGAGAGAGCTTTCAATGTTTAGCCAATGAGAAGCTTTATTTCAAAACTAATCCTGATAACGACAGGAATTTTATAAACCTTTATATTTCGGAGCTAAATAAAATTTAATGATTCAATCATAATTATAGAGCATATAAATTATATTTTTGACAAAAATATATCATAATTTTGTTATGGTGGATAGGCCCATTAATGGAATTATTAGGATTATTAATTTACAAATTATACCTTAACATAACTTAACTCCTACACTAATGCACAAAATTCACGCCCATAAAACACGAGCAAGGAATTATAATGATGATACGTATTTATTAGTCTAAGCCGAACTTTTCCGAAAGTACCAGAACATTTTAGACCTAACTAGATATGGGGAGCATATCACAATCCATAATTCTCACAGCTCGTACTCTGCACGATTCATACTTCTCACAAGCTATATTCATCTCGGGTCCTCTCGGCAAAGTTCGATATACACTAGGAAAAAATACATATTCAGTAGAAAGATAGGTTCATCATTACGAGAATAGATGTCTCTCTAGTTTCTTGAAAGAAATTTATAAAGCGATCTGTCAGATACTTAAAAAAATATTATTACATTTTAAATACTTTTGGAATTGAATGAAGATGTAATATAGTATTCAACAATTAATAAAATGGTAAGGTAGGCAAATATTTGTAGTACCTATACAAATATAATAAATAAATACATACAACAAATATATCTTCCACCGATAATTTTCTAACACAGAAAATAGTATATGATTATGTAGCAATAGAAGCAGGTAGTCCATTAGTAAGAATACTGTAGAACTGGAACAAAACTATCTGAAATTTCCGTTTCTTATATTCTTATCGATGTGTAAATACCTTGAGATTCTGCTTGCAGTAAATCAATTGTAGATGATTACAGACAATGTTAAAGGTTTTCTACTCGTATTTCGGTGTAGTAGCTCACCAATTTTACAAAACACAATATTTTAAAGTTTATTTCTCCAATGAGCTAAAATCAGAATATCAGAACCTTGTAGCTGTGCACTGCATAAGTATATAAATATATTAACGTACTGTTCTTAGAAAAATTTCGCTGTTGAAAATTAAATGCTATCACGACTGCATGCATCAGCTGATTACTTAACCAGATGATATTCCAATATTTGTGAAAATGGCATGTGATCTTCTAATTTTTGTAATATGTCACTTACTTAACTGTTTATTGTGATTATTATTAGTATAATATATCCTTTATTCTAATATTCTTAAAATATTGTTAAAATCTCAATAAAACTAATGGAAACATATCACATCATATCCGTATCATCATATTGTTAATTTTATATTTAAGGTTGAAAATCTGTCACCTTGCATAAAATTTTAGTTGAGTAATGCGGATGTCAAATATTTTTCCGATAGAAAACGAAGCGTGTTCGGCTGTCGTCGTAGTATGACTTATGAGGGCGTGATATGTATTCTATATATGTGTGCAATGCAAGTTGTGTGTCGTGCGACTTGAGCTGAACGAAGTGCACCGCTAAATTCTAGCTGACATGTAGGTGCATGTAGGTAAATTATAGACGACATTAAATTAAGTTTTTTGAACAAATGCTTCAGAACGCACTAAACTTCTTATTAGAGGCTGAAGTGCATTAATCGGAATGGTAACATTTAAGTTATGTTTCACGAAGGAGTAATGTATTTTATTTTCATCCCTGGTTTTTGAACATTATATGAAGAGATTTTATTCAGTGCTGACAATCAGTACTTGAGAGGTTTACACACATCACGCATGGCTACTTCACATAGATGTTGTACGTAAACCAAAATGATCAATAAGAGTCATCTCCAATAGTCAATAATCTCATGGGTACTTCAAATAACGAGACTTGTAAACCCACAGAACAATCATTTTATTGTAAAGCTGCAAGCCACAAACCTCTCATGAATTATAAAAAATGATGCAATATTAATAATTTTATATATATATATATATATATATATATACAGTAACTTAGCGTCTAAGTATAGAGATGACGCAATCACGCTAGCAGCCGTGCTACGTAAACAAACAAGCTGCGACGTGTTTAATTACTTCCGGTCGCCTGAAACTTTTGTGTTCATTGTTATTATGCGGTCGAACATTCTAGAGCTCTCAGGAAGTTAATGGCAGCTGAATAAAAGAGACGCAGCTATATGCTCGGGAGTTAGTTAGTTACATAGGAAGAGTCATAGAGACATTCACTTGGAGTGTTTGAGAGTACAGTGTTAGTGAGAAGTACAGCAGTATCGTGGTGAGCGTATGCAGTATAGTGTCGAGTGGAGGACTCGGGAAGTTAGTGGTTAACTGGGATAGCTGTGGATATGAATACTCGGTAGTGTTGACGAATATTGGGGAGTTATAGTGTACAGTACCGGCAAGTCGGAAAGTTACTGGTATACCGGGACAGCCATGAAAGAGAATACTCGGTAGTGTTGAAGAGTATTGGGGAGGTAGGTATAAGATGACAGTAACGGCAAGTGGAAATGGATACTCGGATAGGATAGTCGGTGATACTGAAGCTGTGGAAGTTAGACTGTTAGTTACATAAATAGACAGATAGTGAGATGAAAAGTGGGACTTCTGTCCGAGCAGTTGAATATACAGACGCTGTTGAGTCAGTTGAGTATATAGACGCTGTGGAGGTCGGTATAGGCGGACAGTTGAACGTGATATAAATATACAGTAACATAAATAGAAATAAATAATTAGTAAGATCGTATAAATTAATAGTCGTGTTAATTGTTAAATAAATTAATAGTGTTAATGTTATCTAGTTAATTATAGTTTTAGTCTTAATTAGTTTTTTTTAATAATTGTTTAATATTAGTAATAGTATTTTCATTGTAGTTTAATAAACACTTATTTTAATTAATAATAATTGTCTAATATTTACACTCCACCCAAATAAATAAAAAAGTTACAATATATATATATATATATATATATATATATATATATATATATATATATATATATATATTTCATTATTACCGATATCTGTGTGTGTATACAAAGCAGATTGGCACACCCAGCAATGGGTAATAAGCCGTGGTGATATATTTATTTATTTATTTATTTATATTTATAAAAATAAACTAGAACTAGAACATGGATTATGTTTTATAAACAAAGTTTCTCAAATTTCATTTCGAGTAGGTACTTATTTTAAGTTCTATATCGTTTTTTTCTAAATTAAAATACCAAAATTACTGCAAAGAACCCCGAAGAAATTGTGATTCAACTTCAACTGCTGTTCTAAAGTCCAAACTTATTACCAACAAAATCTAAAACGTTTTACGATGCAGACTATTGGAACCCGCAGAATAGCATACGACATCAGCGGTATTTTAAGGAACTAAATTAATGGCGGCCAGTAGGACAGGTCAAATTATGTAAACGTCAAAAACCATCCTTTATTTGAATATAAAAAGATGTTCTCGCACTTAGATTTTATAATTTCATTTGAAAATGTGTGAAAAATAAGCGAATTAAAGAAAATTTACACAATATACAGCAAAAAGTGTTATGTTAAAGTACGAGTATAACAAAAATTCAAGAAATTTACGAATTGTTGCTCTTTAACTATGTTTCTTGATAAAGGATTCGACTGAACAAACTTAAAGATTGTGTTGATTTGAACTCTTATCAATATTATGGGTCAGAAAGAGCTCATTCAAATGACAGGTGCGCGCCAACGGATTCCGCGAGTCCCAATAACCCATATTAGACAACCGAACTTTGAAAATAATAATAAATTAAGGTGGTATAAAGATATACAAAATTAATTGTCGTATAAAGTACACAGTCGTACAAATGTAAATATATTTACCACATATTGATGCAAGCATTTGAGTAAGTTACATTGTATTTCGATTATACTGAAATATGGATTGTCAAACAGTAGTAAGTTGTAGATAAATTATCAAATTTATCGAAAAGATAATAGTATCCTCTTCCTGTCCACATGGTCCACAGGCATAAAAAGTACATAGAGTTCACAAATCTCTCTTGTAATAATTCGCATTTCTTTCAATTATGTATCTACAAATTCCAGCAGTCTATTCACAGTATTGTTGTCTTTTGGTGTGTATGGTAATTAATGAGTGATTGATGTAGTGTGATGTGGGTGTGAAATCCCGTGCGTCCGGTGGCTAGAAGTCCGGCATTGCACCATGCATCACCCGCCGTCGCTCCGTCGCTTGGAGTTGGAGCGCGACGCAGCCGCTGTGCACTACAAATCACCCACGGGCCACGGCTGGCGTACAGATGCACCGATGCACTCATGCACCTTAGATAGCCTAGCGACCATGGTGACACACGGAAAGATACATGAAGCTAGATTCCCAACGCTTCGAATTGAATTGGGCATATAATAGGAGAATTTATCCAATAAAATCGTATCAATAATTATATTTCATTTGAAGACTCTTATATGTACTCGTATTCGATCTCTCATCTTATTCAGTGGTGTATTGAGGTCGGAACTATATGGAACGCAATTACTGTAAATATTTTTATAGAACGAAAAAGCGTGTTAACTTAAAATATTTTGAATTAATTTCATATTTTTTCATAAAACTGCTGTATAATCCGTCACTCAATAAGTTCGTAGGATGACATATAGATTATTGACATATCCGTATGATTTTTAAGAAGAACCAACCTTCAAACGACATTACTTGATTTAAATAATGTAATGTAATACCTGCATGTTTAAATAAATACATTAACATATTAATTACTTTTATTATCCTATTTTTCTACAGTGCAACATATATTTCACATTTCTTAACAATGTCTTTAATAAATTATCTATTTTCCATAGATTTTTTATTAATTACAGTAACAAGAAATGAAATTTAATTTTAAGAATAATTCAAAATGAACTCATATTTCCCGCCACCCTCACCTGTCAAATTTAGTTCTCTGGCCTTTTCATAGATGTCACTAAATCTTGTTATCACGGTTTATAAGGGAGATAGCCAATCTTCTACTATATTTTTTCCTTAATCTATGGACCCAACATTCAAACGATACGTGTCAAAATTTTATGACAATATGACGACGTTTAGTTCACAAGTTATAGTGGTTTTAGTGACGCTACTTTTGTAATCTTCAATACAATGGAAAAATCTGAATTTCGTGTGTGGATAAAACATTGATTTTTAATGAAAAAAATAAAAATAAATAAAATACCGTTCAAGGAAAGCAATGGCTTGGAAAGTGTTATTCAGACTCTGCTCCATCGAGACAAATGGTAGAGAAGTGGTTTGTTGATTTTAAACGCGGCCGTACAAACACCGATGGTGCTGAACGCTCTGGTCGCCCAAATTAGGCAGTTGTCCACAAAATGGTTTTGGCCGATCGTAAATAGAAGTTGCGTGAGATATCTGACACCTTAAAGATATCAGAAGCAGTGTATTCACCATTTTGCATGAACATTTGAGCATGAGAAAGTTCTGTTCGAAATTAATACCGCGTTTTCTCACAGACGATCAAAAACAACAACGCGTTGACGATTCAGAGCGCTGTTTAGAGCTGTTTCAGCGCAATAAAAAGAATTTTTCATGCGGTATGTGACATTGGATGAAATATGGATCCATCACTTCACTCCAGAGTCAAATCGGCAGTCAGCTGAGTGGACAACAAAGAATGAAAACCATCCAAAGCGACCAAAAACGCAAGTGTCACCTTGTAAGGTTTTGGCCTCCGTAGTTTGGGATGCGCACGGTATTTTATTCATTGATTACCTTGAGAAAGGAAGAACCATGAATAGCGAATATTATATGGCGTTATTGGTGCGTTTGAAGGAAGAAATTGCAAAAAAACGACCCCAAATGAAGAAAAAAGTGCTCTTTCATCAATATAATGCACCGTGTCATAAGTCGAGTGCAACAATGGCAAAATTGCACGAATTTCACTTTAAATTGCTTCCCCATCCACCGTATTCTCCGCATCTGGCTCTCAGCGACTATTACCTGTTTGCAGACCTAAGAAGAATACTCCAGGAAAAGAGATTTAGCTCCAATGAAGAAGTAATTGCCGAAACTGAAGGGTATTTTGAAGCCAAAGATAAATCGTTCTACAAAAACGGCATCGATATGTTAGAGATCCGTTGAAATGAATGTATCACTCTTAAAGGAGACTATGTTGATGATTAAAGTCGAATTTTGTCTAAAACTTGTTGTTTTATTAGTCATCCTACGAACTGAGTGATGAGTTATTTTATATTACATATAAGTGTATTCCGAAATTGGACTACGGTAAGCAATGAAAATGATGACGGTTTAATTGTGGTTACTATGTACCGGGCTGGAAAAACCGTGCGCTTTTCTCTTAATATTTCACAACCAGCTAACTTCAACTTGAATTTAAGATAAGTTGAAATCTATGAAGACAAACTAATGCTGCAATTCTGAACAAATCTGTTAAGGCATGTGTCCACGATCCTAGAAATCGATCCGAGTTCTCGGGTATAGTCCGCAATTCGATATCTCGGATCATGGACACTACCAACTCGGACGTAAAAATCGAATAGAAAATTAGAATGGAAAAATGCGTTCTGTCCCATTTTTTCATACAAGTTGCTAATTTCATTTAAATGTTACCAATTTAAAATCTTGACATTTGATCTTTGATAAGCTTGAAAATGATAAGGTTATAAATATTACCTAATTCTACATATTTTTGATATTGATTATAAATAATTACTTATAAATAAATTAATATACCTATTCGTTGTAAAAATTTAATTTACTTACTGCCGGGATAATTTCTTGGTTATGTTTTATTAGTTTTTAGCATTGGTAGAAATAGCTGAAACTAACTTCATAAATTCGACCAACCTGACATCTGTACTCATACAAGTTCAATGTTTATGATCAAAAAATGTGATCGAGAACTCGGAACGATTTCTAGCATCGTGGACAACAGGCCTTAGTCTTACAAATCTGTAAATATGTAAAAAACCGACAAAAACGCATCTAATTTTGTTGATTAATATAAAATTATATATAAGAGCGGCAACTTTCTTTGCGATTTTGTTCATTATTTACAGATTTACAGATCTATAAGACTTATAGATTTGTTCAGAATTGCAGCATTCATTAGTAATTAGGATATTTTATATTTTCTAAGTGCTCATAATGTCATGCGCAAAATTGTAACCGCACCATAAACGCCGTTCTAGCTCGGTTTGCTTGGTTACGGAAACGTTACCAGATGTTTCAGTAACCGCGTTCAGAAAATACAACCAGTTACTGGAAAAGTAATCTTGGCTAGCGTGGCTCAATTACGGAATACATTTAGGACCGGTTGTATAATCACACTAAACTATGTTTATTGCAAAACCATGGTAACCCGCAAAAATCTTGTATCTTATATACAAAATTAAAGCAGACAAAATTCGGCATAAAGTAGTTTCTATTAATTTTTTGTTACCCCTAACCGTTTTCTAGTTTAAATTTGTTGAAAATCATTATCTTTTTCCAAAACTATTTTTCACTCTACGTTTTTGAATATATAATGTCTTGAATCTTCTAACCGTTATTAGAGCAAAAGTGATCAGAAACATAGATGTAATTATCTTTTAAAAATTTTAAAAAAATTCTGATTAAGTGCAACAAATAGCGGCAGATGGCTATCTTGTAGTTACCATTGGTCGGTCTTCAGCAATGTTGCCAGATGGGAGGGAATTTCCCTTTTTCGTAGGAATTTTGCAGTTTTGCAGAGAAAAAGGGATTTTAATTTAAGTAGAGGAAAAATATATAAATTTAATGATATCATCATTATACGAATAATAAAAGAATGACAAGTATAATTATTTTTGGAAAAATAAGGAATTTCAACATCTCAGAACTAGAAAAAGCTTAGAGTTAAGAACAAAATTAATTTGAACTATTTTATGCCAAATTTAGTCAATTTTAATTTTGTGTATAAAGACGTTTCGCTAGGACCAACCATTATCGTGAAGCAAAAAACCATAAAAAGGACCTATTTTTATTACGAGTGACTTTATTATTTATTTAAATTTTTGTCTCGTTTTATATTCAAATTTGAATTCTATTCCAACAATTTTTATTAAACATAACTTTTGTACGTTGAATGTGCACTCCACATTCCATATTGAATAAATGAATAATATCGATATCGATAACACTAGAATTTTACATATATAGTTCATTTACTCTAGGAGGGGGAGGAGAAGGAGGGGAATGTTGACGTAATGTCAGAACTTAGAAGAATATTCTAAAAATTAAAATATTTGAAAATGACATTCGTTACCGCGGTCATGCTATCGTTTCCATTTGTAACACATACGATAATGAGATACCAAATAAAAGTCTCGTATATGCCACGTGTGAACGACAAGGATACTAGATAAAAGTTTAGTAATTCTTAGAGCAAAAATTGATGACATGAATATAAACTTTGTTCATTATGGCGATAATAATATAAAAAGCTAGATAATTGCACGTTGTTCATTAGAATTAAACTATTTGAGAATGACTAATAAATTTAAAAATGGGTATAAAATAATATTAAAGTATTGGCAAACATGTGTTCTCACGGTAAAAGACATTACACAATATTTATAGATCTATTTTCAGAAAAGCTGAATCTCCTATTGGTCAACGACTTAATAGTAATTTATCTTTTTTTATAAAAATAATTTTCCTTATTAGATGAGCGCAATGCAATTTGAGTAACGCTTGGAATTCTGCGCAAGGGGCGAAAAGACCCATCCGTATGCGTTCCGCATGGTACTGTCTTGTGTGCACTTTGTTCTACTAACGCATTTATTTTATTTAATTCTATTGTACTTAGTCTTCAGCTCTTCTTATTTGTACATACACCAGCACAATGAGTGTGAAGATTTACTACGTCAACTTTATTGTGCGGAAAAAATAAATAAATACTCAGCACCACGTAAATTATGTTTCTCCAGTTTAATTGTACGATAAAAATTTATCTAACTTAGTTAGTCTTATCTTATTCCCATCGAGGAAACTCTGCTCTTTTCTTGTTCTGCTAATTTTATTGCCGCATAATTGCAAATTGTAATTATGAAATCATACATATTATTCTAGATAAACACACAAGATCATAGTGGTGATAATAAATGTCGTAAATTAAAAGATAAGTTGAAAAATACAGGAGAATTTTGATTTAGCAACGACGATATAAATGATTTCGGACTTAGCGGACCAAAATTTCTATCGAAATTTAATACCTAAATATATTTATATGCCTTAAGAACAACCAATGGCAACATTTTGTAATAATTTTGGGAATGCGTAATTTAAAATTAAAAAGAAACTTTTAGTACCGACAGTATACTTGTTAAACTTACAGGATCATCATAAATACCCCAAGATCGAAAATATTTCTCGTAATAAATAAAAATGTGAACATGATCACTTGTTTCGCAAAGTTAGCACAAGGATTGTATGTTCCCATTCTTCGTTAGACCGCGTAAGTATTTGATTTTAGTCACAGAAATTAATAATAAATGCCCGATTTTATAAACATCGAATAAACTGCTGAGTTATTACTTTGAAAGTAAATTTAATCGACGAGCAAATAAAAATGTCTGTTTTATAAAACAAGTTAGAGTAAAATAACTACTTGCAGAGTAAATATTTTATTCTAGCGATTTACCGACAGAGACATGACACCTGTCATTATTTTGTGATTTTTACATATAAATATTTTAATATTTTCTATAATTATATACATTTTATATTGGTTTTCACTATATTAAGAACTTATAGACCAGAGTGGTAATAAAATTATATATTTTTTTATGAATTTGCATCTACAATTTTAACTGGGGACAAGAGTGTGTGAATACCGTACTACACTCAGGCTACGGTTTCTTATACCGACTAATCTTTGATAAAACTAGAATATAACATTACTAGACGGTATCCCTTAAAACCACTACTGACGATAATGTTAATCTCCAACTAAAGAGGATCTATTCCAAGCAATGTTCCGCAGAATGTTTTAATTATATTGTATTATTTATGTTCCTGACACGAAATAAATCCAAAAGTCAAAATAGAAAATAAAGTGTGTCATAAAGTACCCGGTGTCAACTAACATGGAAAAAAGAGAGAACGGGGGAAAAATTACACAGAAATAGGCAAAGCAAATATATTGGATATAAATAAATAAATGTAATAATAATGCAAAAGATGAAATTTATCATGAATTTAATTTTATTAATGTTGATGTGTCAAATTTATTCTACAGAATAAAATTTACTTTCTCGAAAATCGGTGGAGTAATTTATTCTGTAGATTTACTTAGTTAGTATTTTTATTCTTGCTTTATAAAACGAAAATCTCTGGAATAAACTATTTTACCTTAAGAGTAAATTTTACTTTGTTAGTAATTTATTTATCCATCTTTTATAAAACTGGGCATAATGATAATAATAATAAATAAATATAAATAAATAAATATATCATCACGGCATATTATCCATTGCTGGGTGTGCCAATCTGCTTTGTACACAGAATTCGGTAATGATGATGACATATTTTTGCCGTGCGGGCGTCACCTCACAGGCACTCATTGCTGGCGCGGAGAGTGCACCACAGGGGTCAATTTTGTGCCATTTAAAATAAAAATAATACTTTATTTATTAATAATAATAAAAATAATACTAAGTTAACATGTACTTTTTCTAGATTTTAAAATAACATGTACTTTAGCTTGAGGTTATGGATAATATGGAATGGAAAAACAACTTCTTTTACTAACATGGCCTTAACCCCATGTTATTTCTTAACATGAAGTTGGTAAAACCGGGCCGTATATAGTAATTCGCATTTCTATTAACAAGTATCTATAAATTCTAAATAGGGAATTCCACCATTTTTTTTATAATTTCATCTGTACGTATAAGTAAAACTAAGACTGTTGGTGAAAATCTGGTGAAAAAATTCCTGTTAATAAGCGAGTTATAGTCCTCCGAAATTTGAAAATATAGATGTGACGTCACGTATATAAGTTTATATCAAACTATTTTCTTCGTGGACCTAAATGTTTTTGAAATATATGCTATTTCTAAATTATATTTATAAAAAATAAATGAATATTATTATACTGTACAAGTTGACATGATTTATAATTGGAAATGTATTTAAATTATTAAGTTGAATGCAAAATATTTATATTCAAATAAAAACTGTTTGAGAATTGCGCTACTGGACTGATAGCCGCGCCTCCACTATTTGAATTTCTCTATTTCCATTGATAGAAGGCTTCGCCCCTAACTCTGTATTCATTATATATTTATAGGTGGTCTTTGAGTCGCCAATCAAAATAATATATATGGATTTCATATGAGTGACGAGTTGCTAAAAAACAAAAACCCCCTTATTTCCGAAGTATTTCAATTATATCATTTTATTTCTTTGTTAATATTCATTATTAAGCATATACTTTCACTATTTTTTACTAATTTCTCTTAATTCGATTGAGCTGTAATACCCTATTCCTGCACTCTATTCACGGTATTGTTGTGGTAATGGTACTAAGAGATTTCTATGTAGTTTCATAGTTCAAAAAATATTATTATTCTTATCCCATAATAAAATAAGTTTTGTTGTTTTACAAAATCATTAATTTAAAATCACATTTATAGTTATTTGTTTTCATAGTTGTTGTTCCTTTTCTCAAATTTGTTAATTGTGCTTATTAATAAGATAGAAGTGTGTTTGAAAATTTGAATTATTCAAATATTTTTTAAAAATGTGGTAAAATAGAAAACCGTTATGATTTCAAATTCAAATACAAGTACAAAACTATTTTGTTTTACGGAACAATTCTAACAAGATTGTAAACATAAAACAAATAGTCGGTTCTTTACACTATTTCAACACTTTCTGTTGTTTTTTTCTATTGAATGCCGTGTTAAAATTCGTCAAACAAAAGAAGTCAATATTTAGTTTGGGGCTCCTCAAAAGAGGAGCACTTTAAAAGTTTGAACGACAATATAATTAAAAGTTCAAATATATAACATACCATTGAAAATTCATCCAATGTTTAAAAAAAGGCGAAATATGTTCCATCCGCTGGAAAAAGGATGGCGCTAGTGTTTTTAGACGCGAAAGGAATTCTTCTAACCATATCGTTCAGCAAAAATTGACCGAACTATGACTTTAAATACTTCCGCCTTATTCACCCGATCTAGCTCCCTCGGATTGTCAACTGTTTCCAAAAATCAAGTCATTCCTGAATGGTCAAAAATTTGGATCAAATACGCGAAGAAATAATGAACTTAAGAAAATGTTGAGGCAAGTGCGTTAAACTTCGAGGAGACTATACAGGGTGTAAATGAAACAGGCTTGTGCAACGTTCCATAGGTAATAACAATTTCTGTGTATTCGATATTCGTAAACGTAGATATTTTAGCAGATTTCAGCTTATAAACCAGTTTATTACTAATGTCAAAATTTAATGGGGTCCGGTACTAAAAAAAAAGTTGCATGTATTTTGTCATATTATGAAAATATGACTAATTTTGTAACAAAATATTTTTATAATATAGAAATTTTCATTCATAATTTTAATAAAAACGATTAGCACTATAACGATATGACGTCACAATTGTATTTTTGTATCAGTGTACCAAGCGTAAAAAATATAATTTTATATTATTCATAACTTGTGAAAATAAAATCTATATATTTATATGCAGTTGTATTTTATATGAAAATGTATGAAACATTTATCATTTTTATTAAAATAAAACATATTTATTTAAAATATTTATAACAACAGATTTGTCCTTTGACAAGGTACAACTATAATTTTCTGAAAGTGACAGCTGTCACTAGGTAACCCTCCTTGACATCAATTTTTGGCAGAATTAATAACATTGACAGATATAAACAACTTTAGTCAGTAGGCGAAGTAAAATTGCAGATATGACGTCACATAAAATTGATTAAATTTAAAAAAATTATATTTCAAAAACTATACACATTTGGAAAATGTATTAAACGCTAAAATTCCTCATTTAATTATATCTTTCAGAAAAAAAATAAATTAAAAAATGAGTACCGGACCCCATTGCAATAACTGACAGAACTGTCAATTGATAAAACAAAATTTTTCATAGCTATTGCTACTGTATTCAATTATTAGAAAAATTCGTGGAACGACTCGTTAATTTTCGGGGTTTTAAAAATCATACATATTATTCTAGATAAACACATAAGATCATAGTGGTGATAATAAATGTCGTAAATTAAAAATTAAGTTGAAAAAATACAGGAGAATTTTAATTTAGAAACTACGATATGTGATGTGAATTTTTAAAAATAGATAGGTAGGTATTCTAAATTTTTAATAGGTTCGGGTTATTAAGAGAATTAAATTTTTGTTGTGAATATCTTATTAAAAAACATGCCCAGTTGCACCGCTCACTTAAATTTTAAGCTAGGCTTAAACAAAAAAATCTGATGTGGACACCACACGACTTCCTTGTACGCAAGACTAATACGAAGTATAGACTCAATTATAAAATTGCACGTATTTGACGTAATTTGACATTAACATCTATTTTTTATTTTTTTTATGTTTTGTCCTAATCCATAGCAAGCTTCATTACAAAAAACAAAAAGTATATGTTTTAAATTTAGGTATCTCGCTTATACAAAGGGCTAATTTAATTATACTTGATGTGCTAGACGCAGAATTTAATTCTCTAAAACTCTTATTTGAAGCATTTATTTCTAAAATCAAAATGAAACCATTTTATTCAAGAAAAACTGTTAACAACTTCAGGTAATATATCACTTCCGGTTAGCCTGTTTTAACCAAAATCTGTTATTCCGATTGACATAAAAGTCTTATATACCAAATTTGAAAAGCTTTGGATTATATTCTCATATAGTTTTTCATTAAAATCTATTATAGGCTTCAAATAAAGTACCATTCAGGAAATTATGTAATGACTAAAAAGGGAGGTACACAACTAGATGTTATAGCAGTCCTAAATTTCAATTCCAACTTTCTACGGCTTACCGTTTTTGAGTTATGCGATATACGTACGTACGTAAAAATGGATATTTCCGTTAAAATCTGAAAACCGAAATTTTTCGCGATTACAATACTTTACTTTGTAGGAAGTAAAAATTGAAATTTTCACAGCAAAATCAATTATTAACTTGTACATTTCGTTTCGATACAATATTGTCTATTTAAGAAACATTTAAAATTTAAGCGTTAAGGTGCAAAATATATAACTGTTTTAATAAATGTGAAACTTTCGAAGTATTTGGTGTACTGTCTTTTCTTGTAGTCTCATTTTTGAAAGGTAACGTGAACTGTCATTAAGTATTTTGCTATACGTACATCTGTCGTTTAGTGTATGAATTATAAAGAAAAAGCTTCCTAGCGGGATACCATTTTTAGAATTCTATGTATTTTGAGTTTTGCTCTGTTTTAACATTAAAAGTTACGTAAAAACTCATGAAAAATAATATTTAAATTTCATTTTAATCTGTAATGAACCATCTTAACATCAAAACAAGTTACTTATTAATCAACCCTCATCTAAAAAACTAAAAAGTCAAACTAGAATAACAATGGATGGAAAACATTTTGAAAATAGGTAAATGTAGTCAGTGTAGTAACAATTTATAAAATTATAATAATGGGTTCATTACCAATTATTAAAATAATTAAAAATTTAATAATCAGTTTTCATATTTCCACATACAGAGTCAAGTTTAAATTGTTACTTAACAATAGTTTCACAACACCAACTCCGATGCATTAAAAACATTCTAAACATTATGTGAAACATTTTCAACGGTCACTGCGATACAAAACAAAGAGAAAAAACATTCACATACATTGCTCCCGGTAGTTCGTAGTTTCACCACCACCCACAGAGGCAGTGTGCTCGCTAACAATATCGCATCGGCGTGGATAACAACTGACACTCGCCTAGGTGACTATGATCCATTGTTTTCAACGCTCTGAGCTGGCTAGAACAGGGCGGGGACATGTCAACGCCGGTGACAATTGACTGATATTTTAGCACGTAAAGAGAAGGGAAAAATGATATGGGATTTTGAACCCTATGTTAGTGGTACTTAAGGGTGAATTATTGGTTTAGGGAAATTGGTAGCAGATTGTTGATGCCTAACCGTCTGGAAAATTTGAGGGTAGATGTGTAATTGTTTTTTAAAAGGAATGTAGTGAAAGTTGAGATATTTAGGTTGAAAATTATATATTTGTGTTAAATGTTTGGATATTGCAAATTTAGTGTGCAATAAATAACTATAGTTATTATTTATACGAAGGTCACGCTAAAATTAGTTAGAATAAGAAAATCATGTAGGCCGTAGTAACAAAATTTGCAATATAATTTTAAACATTTGCCATTTGAAATTAAGTTGCAAAAGTAAAGTTTATTGGAACTTCGATAATCAATTTTTTCAAATATTGCTATGAATAGAAATATTTTCTTCGGTTTTTGCGAATGAGTATGTAACAGTAATTGAACACCCGATTGGGAAATGTGATACGTTTGGTAATTTTTTAAATTTTATTTAGAAAGCATATTCCGAAAGAAGATTGGTTGAGAGCTTTTAAGAACTGGAAAGGAAGAATGCCGTATAAATACAATTTAACAAGTGGTGAGATGTGTACTGAAATCAACGCTAAATTTTGTAGTTTTGCAAATTATAAATAAGAAAATGTGACAAAAATTGTTGTTGTTGAAATATGTAATTCATAAAAATATCTTTCTCAACCATTAAAAAACCTAAAATTAAAATATAACGCATTTTAAATATTATGTTTTAAGTGTTTCTAAAGAAGAAGACTTACCTAAAACTATAATAATTACCCCTTAACCTTAAAATTAATTTTAACAAAAACTAAATACGTATTTCGAGAACTAAGTTCTCATCATCAGTAGTACAACAAGTGAAAGTTAAACAGAGTAGTCAAGATTACTCAACATGTCAACCATGCCAGAGGTCCTAACAACTCTGAAAAACAAGGGAGAGAACTGGTATTATATAGGGATGGGAGTCACAGGTGAATGATTACCTATAAACTAAGATAATTTTCGTCCAATAATAATGAGTCATTCATTTTTAAATCGTCCAATAAAATTTAACTTTGTAATAAATTGAAAAGTTTTGAGTTTGGTATGGGACCGAGATCTGCGTTCATCAAATTATTTTTATATTTATTTATTATTAAACTCTCGTATGCATCTAAATATCTATCATTATTAATTGTTAACTTTGTGATTATTAATGAACATATGTTGAGCTACTAGTCCGGATGTTAAGGAAGTTTACCCTGCATTTTGTGATGCAAGCAAGCCGTTTGGGTCATATGTTACTGAGACTGTACCCTACCGATTAAGAGATGTAGCCACCCGGAAATGCCCCGGAGGCACAAGTTATAGCGGGTTGTATACCTCATTGGCGCAGTTTTCTTAAAGTCGCCGTGGTTCGCAAACCATTGGATCTTCAGACTTAAATTTTTCTAATAATAATAACAATGGATAGGTCTTAGATACTGCAGTGCTAAAAAAAATGTTTGGTTACATATAACGTATACATTTTCCTCTTGAATTTAGCACATGGTGTTTTTTTGAAGAAAATTTTGGCTTCCTTGGCCGATTGCGTAAGAACGCTACGTCATACTAGAAAATAACCCGAATAAAAATTATAGCTGGTTCAAAGATCTATCGATATAGGGCTTAGTTTCTAAAGAGTCGAGTACGTGCGCCGAGTTGCCCTACGCGAAAGAGAACATTGTTGCATCAATTAGAGCAAACCGTCCGGTTTGTATGTTGGTGGGACCATACTCTATCGTTTATGATGTGTAGCCACCCGGAAATGCCCCGCAGTCACTGTATATTGCGGGTTATATATCTCATTGGCACGTGTTTTCTTATTAAAATCGCAGTGGTACGCAAACCATTCGACCTACAGAGCTGATATGTTTTTTGTATAAATTGTAATGAAAACGTCTTTGATGCAGCAGTGCCACAAAGGAGTTTGATTACATATATCGTATCCATTATCCTCTTATACAGAGCATTTTTTGAGTTTTTTTGGAGAAAATTTTTGCTTCTTTGGCCGATTTTGCTAGAACGCTACGTTATACAACAGAACAATACTAATAAAAGTTAAAGCACGTTTAAAGAGCTATCGATAGAGAGCTTAGAGGCTTGTCGGTGGCTATCAGCGGTTTGCCGACACGGAAGTTTCTAAATGAACGCGTAGGTTCTCTCTCGTACAGGGCGGCTCGGCGCACCCACGTGTCCATTTGGAAACTTTCGTGTCTTCGAACCGCTAATAGCCACAGATACGCAGCTAAGCTCTCTATCGGTAGCTCTTTATACGCGCTACAACTTTTATTAGTGTTGTTTTCTTGTATAACGCAGCGTTCTAGCAAAATCGGCCAAAGTAGCCAAAATTTTCTCCAAAAAAACCCACAAAATGCTCCGTTCAAGAGGATAGTGGATACGATATATGTAACCAAACTCCTTTTTTGCACTGCAGCATCAAATACGCTTTTATTACAATTTATACAAAAAACATATCAGCTCTGTAGGTCGAATGGTTTGCGCACCACTGCGATTTTAATAAGAAAACACGTGCCAATGAGATATATAACCCGCAATATACAGTGACTGCGGGGCATTTCCGGGTGGCTACACATCATAAACGATAGAGTATGGTCCCACCAACATACAAACCGGACGGTTTGCTCTAATTGATGCAACAATGTTCTCTTTCGCGTAGGGCAACTCGGCGCACGTACTCGACTCTTTAGAAACTAAGCCCTATATCGATAGATCTTTGAACCAGCTATAATTTTTATTCGGGTTATTTTCTAGTATGACGTAGCGTTCTTACGCAATCGGCCAAGGAAGCCAAAATTTTCTTCAAAAAAACACCATGTGCTAAATTCAAGAGGAAAATGTATACGTTATATGTAACCAAACATTTTTTTTAGCACTGCAGTATCTAAGACCTATCCATTGTTATTATTATTAGAAAAATTTAAGTCTGAAGATCCAATGGTTTGCGAACCACGGCGACTTTAAGAAAACTGCGCCAATGAGGTATACAACCCGCTATAACTTGTGCCTCCGGGGCATTTCCGGGTGGCTACATCTCTTAATCGGTAGGGTACAGTCTCAGTAACATATGACCCAAACGGCTTGCTTGCATCACAAAATGCAGGGTAAACTCCCTTAACATCCGGACTAATGTTGCCAAAAATGATTTGAGTCAGCAGTTATAAATCTGTTAGTGTTCGTGGATTTTCTATAGATATCAAACTTTAGTTTGTTCTTGTTTCTAATAACCAAAAAAGGTAACTGTTCATTGGTTTCTTTTTCGATTGTAAATTCAGTTTTCCCATCAATAAAATATAAAGTCTCATGTATTAGGATGTTATACAATATTTGTAAATTTATTAGTGAACAAGAACTGATGAGACTGCGCTATAATGTAATAATGCTTGCAAGTTTTAACAAGTATCTGTTCGAATGCAATGCAATACTTACACAGTTGGTGGGAAACATTTGACTTTAGTGCGTCAACTTGAAATTGAAGTAAAATGGGCACTTTTTCAAGAAACAAAATATTATATTTAACAAGCCGATTGAATTTTAATCATTGATTAAGATTTTAAATATGTAGGTACATCATATCATTATAATTCAAAATTAATTTGTATTAATTCCATTTTCTGCAAAAAAAAGTATTAGTAACACAATTAATGTTATCATTTTATATCACCCTAACATTAAATTTTGTGAAAACGATATATTTTGATATTATAAATGAGTATTTTGATTAAATGATACAGAAATTAAGGTTTAACATGTAACCGACAACAAAATAAATACCCTCATATTTACCCAGTTTGGATAAATACCCGGGTATTTACCTTAGGTATTTACCCCAAATATTAAATACCCGGGTATTTTACATCACTATTCATAATAACAGTGCGCTCTAATACGGACCTATGTATCTTATTCTCAATAATGGAAAAGTTCGCATTCATTGAACAAAATATTTGTTTTAATACAACAAGAAGTATATTTTAGTTTATTTATGTTTGTTTAGTCGCAATAAAATTTTACATAACTTTAAAGATTGTAATTTTTTATTACCATATAGTAAGTAGGCGGTAACTTCACACTTATCTGACCCATTTGTAAAACATTTATTTCAATATGGTTACTTCTTATTGGTTTGGTAGGTTTGTTTTTGAATTTCTAGCCAGAATAACTCTATAAAAATCACTTTTCTTTTCAGTGTATTCTCTTCTCCCTTATTTTACTTACGAGTATTTTTAATAACTTGTTACCATATTTCTTTAATTTTTATTATTTTTATATTTAAATTAAATTAATATATTATCACGGCATATTACTCATTGCTGGGTGTGCCAATTTTTTTTTTTCTTATATTTTATGACATATATTGAAATTCCATTATTTATCCCACAAAAAGTGGTCCAGTGAAATATGTAAATATTTGAGAAAATATGATATTTGATGTATGTCAATAATAACATGTCAAAAATGCAGTTGTTAGTTAAGGACGAAGGAAGTGCAAGTGTGCAAGGCATAGAGAAAGAGAAGCAGCCGGTGTTTGCACAGCGTTTGCGTCGCATAATGAAACGTGTAATGAAGCGGGACTCATTGCGTGCTTGCGACTGACATTTACAAAGTGTGCCCACTGGCCCCGGATGCGACAAAATAAATACCACCTACCCCTAGACAAGCAACAAACTCATAAAATTTAATTTTCAACTTACAACATAAATTTATTGGTATTACTTGACTGTTAAGGCCTTATCATACTAGAAGTAGTATCTCTGACTTGTCACGCATTATCCATGACTTCGGTTCATATCGCTGACTTACTCCAATGTGATAGCTACAAGAAAGTCATGGACCCTGTTGTCAGATGAAATGGAATCGGTTTCATTTCCTCTGACTATTTATCGCTGACTTCTCTACTGCGCATGCGCAACTGTCTGTGAAGTCCAGGAATGTAACTTTACATAAGGTTTGTTCCTACAGCCAGCCCGGACTGTCATATTTATGTTAGACACATGCGTATTTTAAAAATATCATTCCAACCGACTGTTGTACAATCCATCGGACTGTTGATATGTTTGTTCCTACAGACTTCGGACGCATACATGAACGCATCCGCGGACTGTCAAATCTATCCACTGGTCTGTGCTATGTACTATTTGTCAGCACGTGCGCGCAGCGAGGAAATTATCGAAGCTTAACCTATGATTGTTTATCTGCTTTCATAAGTGAACATAATGAATGATTTGGAATTTTAATCTGATCCAGAATCATTGTTATGTGATTCAAAAATGGATTTGATATTTGGCCAACCTCGAATAAAAACATAGTAATTATTTAGGTGTATAATATGAAAAATAATTCATATTTGTTTCTCGATAATTTATTGACCGATATTTTATCTGCAAAGGAAACAATAATTAATTATGATGATGACAAGTCCGTTGTCTGTTCCAACCATACGAAGTTTCTTACACATGCCTGAATGAGTAAATGAACAAAACATGCGCACAAAAGGGTTCATGATTGCGTACATGAACGCATCCATAGTAAAATATAACTGCAGAAACGTCAGAAGTTGACATTTTTGTTTGATGCACATAAAATTAGTATGCTTACCCACAATTGCATTATTTTTCCATGGTTTTATACAGTCGTCAAACAAATTTGAATATGTTGTCATTAAAGAAATCATATCATAACCAGCTTCAAGTATGAAAATCCACTAAAAGTCTGAGAAAAAGGTTGTTCGAAATTGCAGAGTGATAGATCGAATTGGTCATACGAAATAAGTCAGCGAAAAAGAGTCGGAGATATGATTGTAGTGTGATAAGACCTTCAGTATGATTGTAGGGATGATGAGAAATAATTGGAGGTGCAGTCGTGGTAAACAGTGTTTATTAAATAGTAATTTAATTAACTTTCCTACGTTTCGATTCCAAATGAATCATCATTAGGGATAGGTAAAGTACAGTTGGAAAATAAGATCATTACATTACAAAATCAAAAATTTAAGGATGTAAATATCAGATTTAATAAAATACGTACATACATCAGAAACAACTAAAGATAACTAATTACTTATTACCTCTGATATTTTTGACGACAAAAATACTTGTAGATTCTTGAAGTGTTTCATGGATTTGGGTGGTAAAGCTGATTTTTTAAATTATTTAGCCTAAGTAGTAAATCAGCATTTTATAAATACATATTTTAAATGTTATTTCCATCGTCGTTTTCATCATTTTGCATTGGGATACTATGTAAATACAAATTTGAATAATTTTATTCACAGCAGGCAATAAAATCAAATTTTTAATGCCAGTCACTCAGCGAAAAACTATTTTTATCTACAATCGTACGGAAAATAAGTGTTCTGAAACTCAAAATGAGTGCGCGATATAGTGCGGGAAATAATTAAAACTTAAGATTTATGTGTTGTTTTCATGGAATGATAAATAGTCAAGATCGCTGAAAATACTATGCATAGACTCCCAAGAAGTAGATAATATGACAAAAATTTAGAATATGCGAGTATTTAGTAATTTATGTAATTTTTGTGAACGATTTCTCGCACTTGTTTCAGAAATAACTATTCGTATTTATGTGTTCTCTGTCCAATTAATAATAATAATAATAATAATAATAATAATAATCTAATATGAAATATATTAACTATATAACTTTGTTTATACAAAGTATAGCAGTTGTGGCTTATGATAAGAAACGAACAACTAAATCGGATATTTCCAAAATGTGTTTTCTGTAACCATTAATAGGTTGTATTTAAATTGAAATGCAATTCATGGAAGCTATAGGTACCTTCCCTAACTAAATTGTTAAAAATTTGTATTTGATAACTAAACACATTTTAATACTTTTCTGACCATGCCTCATGTGAATATGTAAATTTGTTTTATTCTATGTCAAAGTAGTATTATTACACTCGCTCCCTTTTCATCAGTCAGTTCAGTAGCCAGCGATACGAATCTCCATTCCATTCTATCCGCTGCCATCTTCGGCACCGGGTGCCTGGTTTATCTCATTACACTGAAAAATTAGCCCCAATAACTTTAAATTGAAATACATTTATGCAGTTCGGTAGCCGAGACACAAGCTAAGTAGCCGGCACCACTATTCACTGTATGCACAACAGTAGCCTGCCTACCTTTACCGCGGCCTCTGTTTTGCCTTAATTAGTTATTACTGCGTTTGCAGTGCGTATGCTGAAACGGACAAATGAGTTTTCTTCCAAGCAAAAGATAGTAAATTTGAAAGATAGTAGAATTAAGCACAATTAAATGTAATTCTTAGAAAATAATTCATGTGTACCTACCTTTTACCACCAAAGGAAAGCAAGGTATCATCTGAATTTAAAAAAGTAGTCAGTTGTTTTTTACTATATCAGCTTTCTGATTTCCAAAATGCGGAACATGTAAGAATTATTCAAGAAACTTTAACACTATTAAATAGTTTCGAAAAGTAGGCACATTTTTTAACAAAATTTGATAAGTGGCAAAACGTAGATCCTTTTTTCGACGTACTCACATGCCAAGAGAGTCTTGAATGGACTCATAACGATAGGGAAACACCAACAATAGTTGCGTTCGATTTGACAAAAACTCACCTCAGTTGGTTTTAAAACGAGTTGAGATTTACTGAAGTGAGTGCGCAACTATTTTCCAACAAATGAAACGGTTTTTACGTGTTGCTAAACTTAGTAGATCACGTGGTGTAAACGGCAGGAGTCCATTGGTTTAAAAATCATAACAAGCACATGATCACAGTTGTTTACATTCGACATTAAGCAATAAGCAAAGTCTTAGCAGTATACATGACTCAAAATATAAAATATAAATAATTTTTTGTTATGGTGGAGGACCCCATTGTTGCGACTGTAGAAAAAATCTTGTGTGTGTTTCGAGGCCAAATGGATTTTGTCGATTTCGAGAGAATGCTGCGCTCCTGCGTCGCGTGGCAACAATCTCTCAATTTGTGCTCTTAATACACAAGTACTGGTAAACAGGTTCTTGTAAAATTATGTAATTTGTAATAATTTATCCTCCGTATTAATACTAATCGTTGCCACTGTGAAAATTTTTGTGTTTCACGCAAATATAGTTTCATTTCTGTGTATGGTATGACTAACGAATGAAAGTTGACGTTTAAATTATTTTATAGATGTGGTTTCTTTTGAAATCCAAGAGAAGAATAGAATTGTACGAAATATTCAGGTAGGAAATTTTTGCATGAACCCATTTAAATACTGGACTAGAAAAGCACAGATATAGATTACTATGTCTGGCTAAAAATAGATGGCCGACTAGGGTAACTGAATATCAAAACAGGGGCGCGTTTAAAATATTTTAAACATTTTTCGTTTATGTTGATTATAACAAAATATTTTGATCTTTAAACTATTTACTTTGGCAATTCTATATAATTCCGACTCGGGGGTTGGTTACACCTGAGACGAATGATCTAGAATTTGCGGTATTAAATTGTCTAAACACATCTCCGAATCCTGTTGCTAAGGTCATTTTAAATGCCTCCTGGTATTCAGTACTATTCTAATTTTCTGTAACGCGATACATAAGGGTCAGTTTCCTTTCAAATCAAATATAGGGATATGTTTTCAAAAAGGCTGCGCGCCAGCCAAAACAATGAATTAGCGATATGTTCTCAATTTTTTTCCTCATAACTGTGAAAATATATCAAAATAAAATAATGGGAGTAAATAAGGAGAGATAATTTATTTCAAAAACAGATTTTTAAAAATTAAAGATAATATTAATGATGAGAAGTAAGTTATTGGATTCATTAAAACCTGAAATGATTATTTTTTACATAAATGCACCCAAGTCATGTATGGAGTAGTTTTATGTTAAAAATTTTATGTCACAAAAATCACAAGAAAATGCTGAATATAGCTAGATATCTAGAATTTGCATTATATGATTTATTTCTCAGAAAATAAGCCAACATTTGAACAATGCTTAAATCTGTAACTTTAAAAACATTTTTAAATAGATTGTCAGGTAATTTATGGAACATTAATTATACTCACTATATAGAACTTTGGCTCAAAAATCACACGATATTTTTTTCATTTTTTTAAAATGACAAATACAGCGCCTGTGTGCTCCGAAATGTTTTTCCAATGTTACTCATAGGCAAATTTAGTTTACTCTTTCGCCACCACGTGCCGCATGAAATTTGAGCTGTCAAAACGGAACATAAAAAGGAGTTAGGGCGGAGGTTAGATTATTAGATTACGTAGAGGGGAAAAATAGTGAACGTCAACTTTCATTCGCTAGTCATACTATACATGAAAGTTGAAATTGTTTGATATTTTTTAAATCGGTAAATGTTTTATAGGGGTTCCAAAGGACTGTAGTTGCTGAGCAAAATTCTTATCCAAGATGTTATTCTTGCTTTAACAATGAACGCTCATAACTAATCTGAGCACCTGGTAATGCCAAAATGTAAATGTACAGGAGTTACGGCATTACCAGATACTCAGTTCAGTAATGAGCGTTCATTGTTAAAGAAAGAATAACATCTTAAATTATAATTTTACTGTGCAACTACGGTCCTTCGGAACCCAAATAAAACTTTTGCCTTTTTAAATAGCTTCAAGAAATTTTCAACTTTCTTAGACATATAATGTAGACTGAAAAGAAACTATATTTGCTTGAAACGCAAAAATTTTCACAGTAAATAGCAACGGTTAGTATCAATACGGAGTATTTAAAAGTATTCGTTCAAATGATTGCTGGACGAGCTATACCTTCCAGCAATTCAGGAATGGGAAAACTAGACTAGTACCAACCTCTGTGTATCCATTTTAATAATAATTTATACATCTGATTGTAAATATATTTAAATTTTGTGAAGATAACGACGTAAAATAAATAAAGAAGTGGAAGGAAAAAATGGTGACATGTCGAAGGGAGCTACTTTCAATGTCTAATTCTCGATCATTTTAGCGTGACCCTCGTACCACAGAGCTTTACCGAGAATAATATAAAAGAATAATAAAAAATGGTGACCTTTTTGCCCAAATGTGATTTAAGTATAAGGGGTTCATTGATTTATTATTTATTTCCTTTATCCATCTAAATATTATTTTAATAAAGAATTGTCTTCAGTCTCATTGGCAAAATAAACAAACAAAACCAAGTATTAACCACGTAATCCCTGTACGTAAACCATGAGAGTTTTTGATGATTTTTTATTAACTCTGTGATCCGCTTACATGAAGGGTGAGTGATTGATAAAACACGGGAGATCATGACAGATACCCCACCGTGGTCACGTGGCCATTGTACGAACAAATGAAGAGCAAATATCAAGTAGGCTGTTGTTGTGATTATAGGTTACGAATAATAAAAGTGAAATTAAATGACCCTAAAGAGTGCAGTTTGCTGGTGTGTAATTAATTGGTATGAGAACTAAATATATATGAATATTGATTATATACCTACAATTTTATTATTCGATTTCTTTGATTGGTTAAACCCAAAACCAATTTATTATGAGAATAGAGTTTGGCAGGTTAACTTTATTGTCTGAATGTTCTGCTTCTAGTAGCCTGGGTTCAAATCCAGTTGCTTAAACTTCTTAGCTTCCAACCATTCTTCTTTTGGAATGCTTTCAAAATAATCCTGAATTGCAACATCAATCTATTCTTCATACTAAAATCTTTTACCCCGTAATTTTTTTAGTACAAAAAATAACTAGAAGTCGCGCATTGCTATACACGAAATTAATATGGCGGGTGTTCTAGTACTTTTCCGTTTCGCCAAAAACAGAAATATTGAAGCTGCCGGATGAAAAAATGTAATATTATGATGTACCTACATAACATAATTCCTCTTTCTGAAATTCTATTGAATATTCAGGGAATCATTTTTCAGTGTACCATTACGTGTAACTCTTCGATCCATGCAACTTAATTACATTTTTCAGTCTCGGACTTCTGAAGAATATAATTTACATTACTTTTATTATGGCTCACTGCTTATTGGTTATTGTTGGTATTTCCCTATCTTTATAAATCCATACAAGACTCTCTGCGAGTGTTAAGTACGTCAAAGATCACAATTCACAGTTTTTATTTGAAAACAATGTGGTCCTACACTCTGATTTTTTAAATTATTTTAAACGAACTTTCTTTTAATTTTGAAGTAATAGGGTTGTTGCAAGAATGTTTATATGACTTCTTAGTACTAAATTTTAAGATATTGTTCTTTAAAAAGCCTTAAATTTGAAAATATCACGAAATATCAAATATTTTACAATTAATTATTGAAATTTGTGAAATATTTTGAAAAAGTCACGTGATCTGAAACAGAATGTGACGTCAGAGCACATATAGTTTAACATGAGAGAAACTTTAGCCTACTTTTATTTATATAAGGAGTGGGAGTTTGTTTATCGTGCCTATTTCTGGTGCCAATCTTTGCATTTAATTATTTACGAAAATAACAATAAATTATTATTTTTTATATTACTATGTAAAATATTGCATAAACTTTCATTTAATATACTTTTAAAAAAATGTGAAACCGGCTCATTCGTAGTATTAAAAACTCTTAATTGTTTTTAGTTAAACAGCATTTGATTTTTAATATCAACATAACGTAACGGCGACACCTATTGCTATATCTTTCTCTCGCACAAACTCTGTAGTAGGCAGCGAGAAAGGTAGCACTAATGTGACGTCACACTGACAAACCTCAAATATCTCACAAAGTAATTATTAAAAAATAGTTTTTTTAAGTCTGTTAAAAAAAGTACCCTTTTTTCATTAAAATGGGTTTATAAAGTATGACTTTTTTATATACATGAAACTGTGAAAAAAATTAACCTTTTCAACGCTGCGGAGTGAAATAATGAAATGCTACGACACTTTTTTTACGCTCCCATTGCAGACATTGCCTTCGGCTCGTTCGGCAAATTTTCCTTCTCGTGAAATAAAGATATATTTTACTCACTTGGTAAATAAATAACTATTTTAATCTTAATCGCTATTTATTTAGTAATGCTTTAAATATAAAATATACATTTTATTATTTTTTATGATGCAGGACTCCATTAGTGTCTGCCACTATTTAATAGTGTTAAAATTTCTCAACAATTTTTTTCACTTTCTGCTTTTTAGAAATCAGATAGCTATTTTGGAACAAAATCATGTATGGTTCTTTTAAATAGCTGAAAATTCAATCTTCAGTTGCTGCTTGCTACTCTAAATATTACCGCACAACGTTTTATTTTTTAATAGCAGTAATGTTCTTTTCGATAACAGATGTAGGAAGACACCCTGCTCCCTTTTGGTGCGGAACAAAATTCCTTTTTCGTTCAAATTCTTTATACGAGCATTGCAGCCAATGAAGATGCTTGCTCATTAAAAACTTAATCTAAACTTTCTTTTTAGTCTTTCATAAACATTTAAACCTTTTTAAATAAATCATGATTCAAATTACTGTCTGGTTAATTCTATATTTTCACTCATAAACGGTACTTTAAATACTTAACTAAGTTCTAAGTAACTTAACTTTCGTAACTTAATTTCAAATGACTGATAAATAACTCTTTAAAATAATGAAAATTTTATCTTTCAGGAAGTGCCTGATTTTCTTATTGTCAATGGCTCGTACCACGATCACGGTTTTAACAAAAACGCTGTTTTAAGAAATGTCAAATTCAAATTTCAATATTTAATTTCGCCCTTATGTTTCAAGAACGATTTTTAAAAAAAATATTTGTTTGAATACAAACTATGTTCTGCTTTAAAATCATATTTTGATAAATTTGATATTATTTATTATTAAGGTGCATTCACAAATGAAAATTAGGTTTATGGTTTTTGTTTAAATTTAAGTAGGTCATTCATAAATGCAAGTTTAATTTAACTCTAATTTAGATTTGATTGTACTGACATCCATGTAAATGCTTCAAAAACAAGATTAAAATATCGGTAGAGCAAAACTTAATATAAACCCGTGCTTATTGGTTATATTTCAGCAATTAAATTTTGCCAGGTCTATGTTCTTCTCCCATTTATTTAAAAAGCTAATTCCACGAAGTGAATACTAAATAAAGATAGGTGTATATATCGTTTCAGACTCGTTCGCATTGGTGAAGTTTGTGACGTCAAACTAAATCATAAACCTAAAGTTTGGACCTTGCAATGTTTGGCTTTATGATTTGGATTTAGAGACACTAAAGTCAAAGTCTTTAAAGGTATACTTTAGATTTAAAGACTTTGGCTGCATATTATGTTATGACTCTATTCACACTTCAAAAAATAGGGTCTCTAAATCCAAATCATAACGCTAAACATTGCAAGGTCCAAACTTTAGGTTTATGATTTAGTTTGACGTCACAAACTTCACCAATGAGAACGAGTCTGAAATGATATAGATATATACACCATCTTTATTTAGTATCCACTTGGTGGATTCGGCTTTTTAAACAAATGCGAGAACATGGAGACTGTCATAACTTAACTGTTGAAATATAACTAATAATGCCAAGCGAATGACAGTTTCACAGCGCACAGGTTTCTTGTTGAGTACTGCTCTACCGATATTTTAATCTTGTTTTCGAAGCATTTACACAGATGTCTCTACATATCAAAACTAATTTTCAGGTAATTTAAACTTACATTTATGAATGACTTACTTAAACCTAAACAAAAACCATAAACCTAATTTTCATTTGTGAATGCACCTTAAATCTAAAGTATAAACCATAAATCTAAACCGAATTTTCATATGTGAAAATACCTTTATTATTAAATATTGAAATTTGACATTTCTTAAAACAACGTTTTACTTAAAACCGTGATCGTGGTACGAGCCAATAAGTCTAGTATGACCTTTGTATAATAAAATGTGTTGTCGTGAAGAACACAGACGAAGAAATGCTTTGCGTATAAAAAAATTTGACGTAAAGATGTTGGTGTTTAAATTTCCGCCGTGCAATTGTCGTACAAAATTCTGCACACTATTTACATGATACGAAATATAATATGTGTATGTATATCTTTAAACCATTTTTCACGAATCACAAATCCTTTATTAAACTCCCACAAACCAAACCTTCTATTAACCCTTTCATGCATCCTACAATGCTTGAATTTACCCTACACCTTTTCAGCACCCTATCAACCACTACATCTGTATTTCGTGTTTGAATGCTAGTGTTCGTATACTTCGCATTGGAGTGCAGTAAAGGATGATTAGTTTGACTAGGCACTAGGCAGAAAATTTACTATACAAACTGACGGGCGCTCCACACAGATCCTCTTAAACGACACGTGGTCTCCAAGTGACACGTGACCAACCCGTTAGCTGGTCACGTGGATTCAAGCATAGCCACCCTCGATGCCGTGTGAGTTTTGGTGATTAAATGGTGATTTAAAGGTGAACGAATAATTAATAAGAATTAGAAAATATCAATGTAAATACATATATAATCTCATATTTACATGAATATTTTAATATTTACGTTCATATTTTATTTTAGTGATTATTTAATATTATTGTAGAAATATTTCTTATTTGTTTAACATTATCATTATTATACTATGTACAAACTGTAACATAGAAACACCTATTTTGAGTGATGTTTTAATGATAGCTGTTTGTTTTCGCGAGCTTTTTGTAAAGCTTTTTTATTCTCAATAATATTTTCTTTTTACCTCCCGCTACCCTTGGTAAAGGAGGTATAGGGATCGTGCTAAATATCGCATATCTAGATTTTGGTAAATGACCACGTTTTAAGGTCCCTAGAATCCAATTTTAACATTTTCACGATGATGTCTGTGTGTACGTGTGTGTGTATGTGATCCTCCACCTTAACTCAAATACTATCATTCAGAAAATTTTGAAACCTTGTATTTCTACCTTATTCTAATATGGGAAGAGGCCATTAGATTTTGGTGTATATCAGATAACTGGAAATGGTATTTTACTTGAAGCTCGAAATAGTTTTTCTTCGAAAAATTCCTTCAAATGTTATTTTTTCAAGATTTGTGTTGTAAATATTAAAGATTATTAAATTTTCTACAGATTTACATAATTACTTTCTTTATATATTTTATGGATAAATTTATAAAATTACCTATAATTTTAATCCCGGAACCTACGCTTTAAACAAGCAAAACTCCTTACGCTTAAACAGTTTATATTTCAAATGTATGTAACTGACAGATAAATGTCACTGTAAAGGAACTAATTATTTCAAATTAATAATAGTAACGTTTTAAAGAGAAAATAGTAAATAGAACCATAGTTATATGGAATGGATCTTAATACAGTGTACAGCATAACTAAATATGTAAGTTATGTATATTTAAATTAATAAAAATTAAATAGCGGGAGGTTTGATGTTGGCCACATCAGATTTTTTATATACATTTTCTGTATAACGTAATCAACTCACGACCCTTAAGGTTCCCCTGGTTCGAATCCCGGGTAAGGTATGGTTTCTTGTGTCTGCCTTTATCATCTCATCTTGTTCAACGTAACGATACGAGGGCAATTTATAAAGAAATCTACCTAGCTATGAAAAAAGACACATTAAACTTGAACAATACTTTATTTTTCAACATAACTTCCTTCAACACTAACACACTTCTCCCAACGTTTTTTCAACTGTGCCATTCCGCAAAATAACTGTCTACAGCATACATTAACTCCTCGTCTGATTCAAATGTTCTTTCCCTTAGAATTTTTTTTTATTACAGTCACTAGCTGCTAAATCGGGATTATAAGGTGGATGGCGTGATTCTGTAAAACCACAGTCCCTGATAATGTCTGCAACTTTACGCGCTTTGTGAACCTGTACTCTCGCCTCGTCGTGCATCACTATGACGATATATTCACTCTACTTTCTTTATCATTCTACTTGTGTCTCACAGAACAGCAGACATATAGCATCCCGCTCTTTTGGGGCTCTTATCTCACAAGTAATTTTTAACAACTTTATAATATTTTTAATCGATGATTGTTAATTTGCTGGAAAAAAAAACGAAAAAAAGACTTCTAATAGTTTTATCAAGAAAATTTGATGTGGACACCACACGACTTCCTTGTACGCAAGATCAACATGAAGTATAGACCCAATTATAAAATTGCACGTATTTGACGAAATTTTTTGTTGTATTTTGTCTTAATCCATAGCAAGCTTTATTACAAAAACCAAAAAGTATATAATTTTTAAATTTACATACCTTGCTTTTACAAAGGGCTTATTTAATAATACTTGATGTGATTGTGTGTGCATTTATTTCTAAAATCATAATAAAAACATTTTATTCAAGAAAAACTGTTAACAACTTCTGGTAATACATCACTGCCGGTTAGCCTGTTTTAACCAAAATCTACTATGCTATTCCCATTGACATAAAAGTCTTATATACCAAATTTGAAAAGTTTTGGATTATATTTTAAAATAGATTTTCATTAAAATCTATTATAAGCTTCAAGTAAAGTACCAATTCTAGAAATTATGTAATGACCAAAAATGGAGGTGCACAACTAGATATTATAGCAGTCCTAAATACACAATTTCACTTTCTATGGCTTACCGTTTTAGAGTTATGCGAGATACGTACCTACGTACAGACGTCACGATGAAATTAGTCAAAATGGATTCAGAGATAGTCAAAATGGATATTTCCGTTGAAATCTGACCAGCAATATTTTTCGCGATTACAATACTTCCTTTACTATGTCCAAGGAAGTAAAAAATTAAAATCGTGAAAACCCTCATAATGAAGTTCTTTATAATAAAAAATCTGATGTGGACACCACACGACTTCCTTGTACGCAAGGCCAACATGAAATATAAACCCAATTATAAAATTGCACGTATTTGACGTAAATTGACATTGACATTAATTTTTGATTTATTTGTACTTTTTTGTCCTAATCCATAGCAAGCTTTATTACAAAAACCAAAAAGTATATAAATTTTATTTTTATATATCTCGCTTATACAAAGGGCTAATTTAATAATATTGATTGTGCTACACGAAGAATTTAATTTTCTAAAACTATTATTTGAAGCATTTATTTCTAAAATAAAAATAAAACTATTTTATTCAATAAAAACTGTTAATAACTCCAGGTAATATATCACTTCCGGTTAGCATGTTTTAACCAAAATCTTCCGTTATTCCCATCGACATAAAAGTCTTATATACCAAATTTGAAAAGTTTTGTTTTATATTTTAAAATAGTTAATAGTCTATTATAGGCTTCAAGTAAAGTACCACTTCTGGAAATTATGTAATGGCCAAAAAGGGAGGTGCACAACTAGATGTCATAATAGTTCTAAATACAAAATTTCAATTTTCTATTGCTTACCGTTCAGACGTCACGACGAAATTAGTCAAAATGGATTCAGGGATGGGCAAAACAGAAATTTTTCGCGATTACAATACTTCCTTTACTATGTACAAGGAAGTAATAATAATAAAAAACACATTTTTAAAAGAACGCGGCAATAAACATCTGCAAAATTTTAAAGAAACTATAGATTTGTCAATAAATAACAAAAGTCCATTATCAAGCTGCTAAAAATAAATTAACTGATAAATGTATAGCCATATGTACATAATTAACAACTCAAATGTGCTGACCGATGGTTACTGAAAAAATAATGTGTTTATTTCAATAATTTTGATAACTATATATTTACATGTTAAAATTAGCATAATTTTTTATATATGTTCAACATTCCTTTTATTGTTGCAGACTGTAATTTATTGTAGAATATTTTTGATTTATGACCAAATTTTATTTACTTATAATAATAAGTGCATGTTTTTGGCAAAAAGTTTGCAATAATTACAGTAATTATATATTATTTAATTAATTAAACATGCATTTAAGAGATGCATTTTTAAACACATGGCATTAAGATTACAGAATTTAATTACGGACGAAATATTACCATGTTGATGTAAAAATTTACATTTTAATTAAAAATTCATACGTCACTTAATTCATAGTCCACAAAAACTCTGCCATATTTTACACCAAAATGATCCTTTTACGAGCCATAAAAATAGCGAAAAAAATTCCGTTTTTACAATTCATAAATTATGTGCAAGACAAATTTTTATCTCTTGTTCTGAGAGATATTTTAGTTTAGACAAAAAATGGTAATAAAAGATGGGCTACCTCGATCATGGTAGCTATGTCTGACCCGCGATGACCTGTCTGGGGGTAGTTGTTATCACTAGCTGGGGTTCAGTGGTGCAGTGACCGCCATATCACTGCAAGGTCTGAACTTTGACCTCACATCAGCCAACATCAGAACCGTACTTAAGATATTACATCTCATGAAATTTACACAGTTTGCTAATGGGGTCTTCCATTATAGTAATAAATTAGTACATGGATCATTTATATTGAAACTAGAACATAAATCTGTATGACTAATTTAAAAAGTTATTAGTGTCTGGTCGCAAATCTGGGAAACTGGGTTCGATACCGACCGACGCCAAATATTTCGAATTTTAAATAGCACAAAATTGACCCCTGAGGTGCACTCTCTTCGCTAGCATTGAGTGCCCGTGAGGTGACGCCTGATAAACGTCCGCACGGTACAAATATGTCATCATCAATACCGAAATCTGTGAACAAAGCAGATTGGCCCACCCAATAATGTGTAATATGAATATGCCGTGATGATATATTTAATTATTTATAAATTTTTAATATTCGAGTTTACCCTTTTTCAACATCATTTCTATTTCAAATGAGTCTGTTTCACATTTTTCAAAAAGTTTTTTAAATTAAAGTTTTGCAATATTTTTCTTAGTAATAATTTTTATTTTAATAATTTGTTATTAATGAAATAAAAAGATTGGCGCCAAAAATAGTCATAAATACAATCCTCCAGTCCTGTGACGTCATAGCACATACTACAGCTACTAGATAATACATAGCTGACTGGTCCCCCATATTTGTGCCAAAATGAACGCATTAAATTATGAAATAAAAGTGCATTTCTTAGTTTTTGTAGTAAAAATTTTTCATAATTAAATATAACTTCCATATTTGCCATATTATATTTATTTAAAATAATAAAAAAAGAAAAAATACGGTTCGTTAAGATTTTTGAGGTTAGAGAAAAATATATGTATTGCATTTCTCAAATGATTTGCTCAATTTGGACTACCCGTCATTATGGACAATTTCTATGATTGATAATACTGTAACGCTGATATTGAATGATTTAAGTGGCTCCAAAATGGTGGACGAGTCAGCTGTAATTTATCTACTAGCTATAACACATACATTACGTCATTTACAGCCAATAGGAAAACAGTTTGTCCATCACCTACATTTTTAAATAAATAAAAGTAGGCGATGTATTTACTTTGATGTCACATTCTGTTTCAGATCAAGCAACTTTTTCAAAATATTATACAAATTTCAAAAATTAATTGTAAAATATCTAATGAATATTTCGTGATATTTTCAAATTTGAGGCTAGTCAAAGAATGATATCTTTTTAAATAATTTAAAAGGCGTATAAAAATTCTTGCAACAGCCCAGCTATTGCCTTTTTGAAATTTGTAGTCAAGTAAATAAATGTAGAAAAAAATGAAACAATAAAAGTAAACCTAATAGTACTTGTTTGAATTTATTCTGTAGCCACAAATACAAATATATCATCATCATTACCGATATCTGCGAACAAAGCAGTAATACGCCGTGATGATATATTTATTTTATTTATTTTAAGCCACGCGCCACGCTAAACTAAATAAAAACCACGTGTTTTTAAGTTTACTTATACATAATTCTACAGTTTTTCATGCTTATGGTAGCTCCTATTTGAAAAATGACTTTGGCAATACATTATAGAAAATAATAATAATTTATAAAATTAGTGAAAATTATATCGTCGCCTTGGCAAACCGGCTACCTCATTTTTTTGGACAAAACAAGTTTTCAACCCATTTAGTATTCAAAATATCGCAGGAACTAGATCAGTTTTCTTCTCCGAGCACCAGGAAGTGCATAAATTGCAAATATTGCAACAGTGGCTAACTAAAATAGATTTTTCACGAAATTTAGAATAATAAATAATTGATAACTGGTTTGTCCAAAAAATAAGATAGCCAGTCTTGCCACCTAGACGACAATATGTAACAATCAATGAAGTTAATTGTAAGTACATCTCTGAACTAAATATTTATCACTTTATAGACTATAATAATTTTAAAAACAAACAAAATATGTGATATATCAACCATATCACATTAGCACATACTAAAAGTTTTATTACTAGTTTTTTACAAATTTATCTTTTCCTGAATTCAAATAAAAATTTGTATCTATATCAAAATATACTTATTGCTGTTAGTAACTGAATTTAACTTATAAATGTATTAAACATATAATGGGTTTCCCACAAGAATCGAACAAGTTCATTTAATGAATTTTCTGGTATACGATACTATATCGTTCGATTCCCGTCGCGTCATACAGATATTAGTAAAAAGCACAATTTTTACCAAAATGGAACACAACAGAAATTTTAACAAAAATTACGTCGGATGCTTGTAGATTAAGAGAGGGAGAGAATAAACTACTTACCCCAACCCCCAAGTAAATATAATACGTAACGTTACATTTTTCGTTACATTTTAAATACGTATACAATAAGTAAAAGAATTAATATTGTAAATAATTTTCCCGATCGTAGGAAATTCAATGTTAAAAATTTGGCGAGAAAAAAAAGTGTAATGAAGAAAAATGTTAAGAATGAATATTTTCATCGATGAGTACGAAGTTTGTTGTCCATTTGTTTCTTATGTACGAGTTAGAAACAAAAGAAAATACTCTATTTAAGGCAATTATCAGAGTGCCACGAACAATAATTTATGTTTAATTTTATACTTTTAGATTGTCTTCCTATTATTCTAATAATAATAAAATCAAAAGAAATTTCAAATCTGTCAGAAATAACAAATATAAATTGTCTTAATTCGTGTATTTTCTTTTGCTGCTAACTCGTACATCGATGTACATTTTTATTTTGAACATTTTTCTTCATTACACTTTTTTTCCTAAAATTAATAGGTAAAGATATATTGCCAAATCAAAATTTTAACATTGAATTTCTTATGTTCCCGTAAAAGTAGACAGTTTGACTATAATTTTGACGTGTTTACAGTTTGGTTGAAAATATAATAATTGAATAATAAATATCAATAAACAACTCCCGTTGGGGTAGTAACGAAGCATAGCCTGCTACAAATCTATAGTCAGAAAGTCAGAAGTCAAACTCCCTCTAAGACAGAACGACATTACACGATATTACATACTCATATTCATTTAAATATATAAATAAAATAAATATATTATCACGGCATTTTATTGCTTCGTACACATAAATCGGTAATGTTGATTACATATTTGTACCATGCGTCTCCTCACGGACACTCATTGCTGGCGTGGAGAGAGCACCACATGGTGCCATTTAAAATTCGTAATATTTGGTGTCGATCGGGATCGAACCCGGTCCCGAGCCCGGCCACCTTGATTCACGACCAGGCACTCAAAGTATTTTTCACAAGATCCCATTTACGCATCAACAAATCATAATATACAAATATTTAGACGGATTTTTTGCCCTGAACTAAGTGTATGCTAAAAGTGACAAATTAATATTATATTATGTACCCAAATAAATAAATAACTATTTTATTCTACTTAACTTATTAAAAGAAAACAAAATAAATAAAAAGAAAATAAATATTGCTTATAGAGGATTCTGGAATGATGAAATACTTCCTGATAATTTCTTTCACATCTTGTCATATTTTTTCTCATTAATCATCAATTTACAAATTCAGTGAAAAATACATACAAACAAAAGCGATAAGTAAAACTCAAAAACAGAAAATCAAAATTACTTGGTTCAATGGTTTTAATTAAACAATTATCAATGTTTATTTTCATTAATGATTTTTGAGAGATAATCCATTAAAAACTAATAAAAATAAATGTGAGACGTCATCGCTGTTCGGGTCTTTCTGACAGCTTCGATAGTAATCTAACTTGAACGGCGAAGGTTTTACATGATATCCTCCACAAAAAATGTGTTCAGTGATCCTCTTCATGGGTCATGTCGCCGATAACCGAAATTATTTTTATACTCGACTGTCGGAAAGCTCGAATGTTGTTGGTTTTTTATGCGTCTTCCTAAATCTCCGGACAGGCGATAACAGACGATAGTTTGGATTTGTGTTCCCTCAACTGACAAATTGTGTTATGAGCATAAGATGTATGAATTACTTATACCAAAAGACATCTTTTAATGATTACGATGTGAAGATGAAATGGATGACTTTTGAATTAAGAACACACGGTTAAATTTTTTAAAAATATCTGATCAAGGTCAGAGTTTCATGAACGAATTAACAAATTGTCATTCATTTACCTCTCTTTTATTTACATGTCAAGAAAGGACCGAGAAAAATCTGGTGGGGCCAACACAATAAACATTGAGCTACTGGAGATATAATAAAATGAAGATTAAATTGTAAATACCGGGATAGAATAGAATTCACTAATTCAAAAATGAGGATTAGCTTAAACATTTTTGTGAATCGCTAATTTTTATTAATCTAAATACATATTTACTTATGCTGGAAACTGTATTGAATTCCATTTCTATTGTTCTATTTACTTTTTTCTTTTTAAAACATTACTAATATTATTTTGCAGTGATTAGTTTTTTGATAGTGTCATTTTTCTGTCATTTACATACATTTGCATACATTTGAATAACTGCGTTTTGTTTGTTTATTTGCATGAAAGGACCGAGAAAAATCTGGTGTGGCCAACACAATACCTCCCGCCATTTACAGCCCGAGTAACAAAAAAATATTAAGTTAATCCCTATTTTTAGATTAGCGAATTTTACTCTAATTTTGACAGTTTATTTCTTAAAATATAGTCTAATCTAATCCAAGTAACTACCTTTTTTGAACCCCTCAACAGGATTAAATCTCAACTATACAGTAGGTTCACGTTCACACACATCTATGCCTTAGTGGGATTCGAACCCAGAGTCCCGAGAACTCATGACATGAGGCGTTGCTCTAAACATTGAGCTACCGGAGATATAATAAAATGAAGATTAAATTTTAAATACCGGAATAGAATAGAATTCACTAATTCAGAAATGAGGATTAGCTTAAACATTTTTGTGAATCGTTAATTTTTATTAATCTCAATACATACCTACATATTTACTTATGCTGGAAATTGTATTGAATTCCATTTCTATTGTTCTATTTACTTTTTACCTTCCGTCACCTTTAGGTAAGGAAGGTATTGTCTTTGGTCAAAAAATTCAATGATGAGTTTTTACTCAATAAGCACGTTTTAGGGTCCCTAGAATACGAATTTACTATTTTTACGATGATGTCTGTGTGTGTGTGTGTGTGTGTGTGTGTGTGTGTGTGTGTGTGTGTGTGTGTGTGTGTGAGTGTGAGTGTGTGTGTGTGTGTGTGTGTGTGTGTGTGTGTGTGTGTGTGTATGTGTGTGTGTGTGTGTGTGTGTGTGTGTGTGTGTGTGTGTGAGTGTGTGTGTGTGTGTGTGTGTGTGTGTGTGTGTGTTTGTATTTCTATCAAAGTGGAGACTTACGTATGTTGACATAAGCGCGAAATGGGGACAGTGTATCAAATACAGGACACAAACCTATGTCCTCATTTCTCGCTCGACTTTTTACATGATATTTTCTATACGGAATATATTTTTTGGTTTATTTGATGCTAACGTGGTACACGATACTTCCATTTCATTGATAGTATTCCAAAAAATTCGGTACTGTTGCTAAATAAATATTAATTTGATAATTTGATATTTATCATATAGTCCTCATTATTATATAATGAAACATATACGAATGTATATTATTTAGTTTACAATGTATCCGTTAGATGGCTTTCGAATTTCCTGTACGAATTTGTTAATTTTCACACAGACTTGCTACAATATAACAAAGTGAGCCAGTTCAAGATATCCCATTATGTCAACAAAATCTACAATAAAAGTGTAGTGCGTTAAGTAAAACGGTTTTAGCCAGATAACCTGTTTGATTAATTAATATTTGTTAATGTTATAAATTAAAGAAAAAAAATAACGTCGCACACCCCTTATTTAGTGACGAAATAATATAATTTTTATCTATCTAAAAATAATTGTAACTAACAAATTTGATTTAACTATTAAGTGATATATACAAGGTGTGTACAAAAAGTATCGGATCATTGGCCGGGAAAACTAAAGTTATTTACCTGTGGGATTTAAACATTAAACCCATTCAAAGTACTCTCCTTGGGACTGCATACACTTCTATCCACTGCTTCTGCCACTGTTTGCAGCATCTGTTTGGGAATGGAAACGACTCCGCCGTCGTGATTAAAAAAACGGGTTCCTTTCAGCGGCGTTGGCAGGGTTTGAACTCGTTGCTCACACTATTTTATAAATATGCACTCTTTATTTAATTTACTAATAAAAATATTGAGTATATGTATGCATTACCTTTTATATTCGAAAGTATTACAATTTTAGGTTGGTTTTTTAGTGGATTCGTTCGTCACCGTTTTATGATTGTAAAATGAAGACAATTTATTATTTGCTATCAGTAGGTTTACAATAGCTACCATGGAACAAAATATAACCCATCCTTCTTTTATCTCTGTAACATTAGAAACAATGATAAATGTTAAAGTGGTGTTTTCAATACATTTCTTGAAAAGCTAATAAGAATCATGTTCATACTCGATAAATAGGATATTTAGAACAAATCTCATAGAATTGTCTTTACGTTTTCTTAATAATTTCAGTGAATAATTGGTTAATTTGTGTTTCTTAAAGATTGTTGCAAGCTGTCACTACAATACAATAAACAGTAACAGTTTAATCTGTGTTGAATGTACCTATAAGTAAAAATTTCTTAGTTTCTTACAATTTGTCACTACAATATTATATAAAATAAATGAAATACTTACTGTTTAAAATTGGCCTTAATACATTATAATTCGTCTGGACCACGTTTGAACTTTTCAAAGCTCAAGTTTCCGTCGGATCAATCAAATGACAGAAAATTATGTTTTACAAATTATAATGAACAAATTGTGTTGAACAATGTAGGTACCTATAAATACATAATGTTACACATACATATAATTTACAACATTTAGGGCCGGTATTTCCATCTTCGGATAAAGTGCTGGATAACTTATTTATCGGATAAATGAATAATATCGCATCAAAAAATGGCATTCAATATAATTTACATCATTTATGTTATCCTGAACTTTATCCGGAGATGGAAATACCGACCCTAAATAATTTATTGTACATACATAAACTATTTTAATAATAACCTTAGTCGGCAAATATTTCTGACAGATGTTGGTGTTACACAACAAAAACCATATGTTGGTGATCGGGTACACTCATAATAAAATGTTTAGGTTGAATGAAAATAAATTGAAATAAATTATGAAACTCTTATTTTAGTTACAATTACGATGTAATATAATTGTTGAAATAAAAATAGAATTTTAAAAGAATGTTTTTTACGTTTTGGGGATATTCCTAGAATTTGTTATTTTCTGAAACAAGGTGTTTTAAGATGAAATTTGTGTTTGTAAGGTCATAAAACAAAATGTTACATTCTGTTTATATAAATTAGATTTTATTACTTCCTATTAAGAATGTTTAAAAATCTGAATGTCTGAAGTGAGCGTAGTACAGTGAAATTTTGGCATTGAATAACCACTGTCTGAGGTGATGTGACGTTCCTTTTTTATCTTGATTGTTTGTTTATAATAATATACGTTATTTGTAACGTGAAGCAACACTTAAGACTTTGTTTAGGAATTAATTTTGACTCATAAAGTGTATGTATGGTGTGAAATGAATAACAGTAAATCTTTGTGGACTCTTTTTTTTTTTTTTTTTTTTTTTTTTTTTAAACCTTATTATGTATATATATATATATATATATATATATATATATATATATATATATATATATATATATATATATATGTACCTATGTTTTTTTTAAACCCATTGTATACGTATGTATTTATGTATTTAACTATGTCTATGACTTCATTTTGTTTACCCTAGTATATCTAATTGCATGTACGTATGTATGTACAGTAAATTTTTTAAAGAAGTCTGATCAAGGTCATCTATATCATGAACGACTTTAACAAATTGGCATACATTTATTTCTCTCATTTGCAATGACTAGGATGGATATAACACGTTTGTCTCTCATAAATTCATATTTTTTGAATTAAGTTAGGACATTCCTTTTTAAAATGATGCTCGTTGTTGACAATACTTTCGCTGTAACGTAAGTTTATTTATCTACGACCATATGTGTAAGTAGGCCATTAAAAACAATTTGCAAGAACAGTAAATGCTTAATTACGGTTGCTAAGGATTTACTGTACAGTAAACAGTAATGTAATATATATTATTACGTTACTGTCTCAAGAAATTTTTCGTTTATAATATGTCGTGTTGGTAACACTGTAGTTTGACGTTTGACGTACCGTTCCGTTATTCTAACCTTTTTAAACTATTCCAGTAAAAACGCTCAGTGACGATATAAACCTTTAGTTTATAACATAATAAACAATTATCAAAGTGAAAATGAGCGACTCTGAAAATTAATTTGGGAATACACCTCCCGATATAATTGAACAAGCTGCAAACACATCAAATAACCTTTTACCAGAAAAATCACGATTGAGGTATGAGATTATTTACAAAAAATTTATGCAGTGGCGTTCAAAGAATAATGTTCATTCCTTTTCTGAAAATGTATTAATGGCATATTTCGGAGAAATAAGTCAACAATTCAAGCCATCATCGTTATTTAAAAAGGCAATCGGATGGATTTAAAAGCAAAACATCTAAAAATTTTACTCCTAGCGACGTGAATAAATTTCTGAAAGAAGCCCCAGATAGAGAATATTTATGGATGAAGGTATGTGAATTTATTAAAGTTTTTAGATGTAATGTTATAAAATATTGTTATTTTTAATTTTAGACTGTGCTAATTATTGGGATAAGTGGTGCTTGCCGGAAACAAGAGTTAAAAAACCTTAAAATGTCTGACATAGAAGATAGTGGAAAAAACTCCACATTAAAATTCCGGACACAAAAACCAAAATACATAGATCTTTTGTTGTTACCGGTACATTTTATAATATCTGCAAGCAATATATTAAAATACGCCAACAAGCTGTAGACCAAAATATTTCCCAGTTTTTTGTTAATTATCAAAAGGGAAAGTGTACCAAACAAGTAGTTGGTATTAATAAAATAGGAAGTGTACCAATGAAGGTAGCTGAATATCTAAACTTAGTAGATGCAACTGCATTCACTTCCCATTGTTTTCGAAGAACTTCGGCTACCATTCTCATCGATGCTGGAGGCGATTTAATGGCACTAAAAAGACATGGTGGATGGCGATCGTCATCTAGTGCAGAAGGCTATGCTGATAATTCATTACGTAATAAATCTCTAACTGCAAATAAAATATTGCAATCCGTAGATAATGTTGAAAAAGAAACTGAAATTTCTATGCACACCTCACTATCCAACCAGAATTTGGGAAACATAGATATTGAACACAACACAGAAGTAACGAACACTGACAGCAGTGTATTTACAGCATCCGTAGAAAACACTGGACCACCTTTTGTTATTAAGAACTGTCACCATTTTACCATTAATTATATTCAAAAATAAGATATTTATCAGTAATATTTTCAATTTCATGTAATTGTTGTTCGTAAATAAAAATTTATATTTCCCATACTTGTTATTTATCTTATGGTCGTAGATAAAATGTAATACACAACTCGAATTGTAACGCAATTACATTGCTCGTGAAATTACTGCACTCGCCAAGGCTCGTGCGCAACTTTTTCACTCGCATGTAATATGCTTTTTACAATTCACGTTATGTAATATACTATTATTAATTCAGATATATTACCTTGATTCATAGCCGTACGAATAACTTTATTTTCTGTTGCTAATAAGCTTACCAGTTGACTTAGTTTTGAATTTTGAATGATTTTACAATAACATATATTTTTAAAAGAAAATAACAATAAACGATACCACTGAATTTCACACAATTAGTGGCAATATACAGTCGTACTTTAATCTGTTAAAATAACTCAATTTAACATCATGTATCCTCGTTTGAGTGTGACCTCAATCTTTAAATAAAGAGTGACCTTGTACTATATTCAGATGATCTGGATCATGTCAAAACCTAACCTAACCTCGTTTGGGTGTGACCTCAACCTAACCTAGATCATGCTAAACCTAACCTAACCTCGTTTGGGTGTGACCTCAACCCAACCTAACCTAACCTAACCTAGATATTATTAACCTAACCTAACCTCGTTTGGCCTAACCTAACCTAGATATTATTAACCTAACCTAACCTTGTTTGGCTGTAACCTCAACCTTATTTATATGAAATTATAAAGTAGTCAAAACTGTCAAATTTTATATTTGACAGCTTATAAAAAATCAAACTGTCATAGCTGTCAAATCTAATATTTGACAGCTTATAAAAGATAAAACTCAAATTTATAAATCTGTCAAATTATAAAACTGCAAAAGCGTCTTTTCTGCTAAATCTAGTTTTTGACAGCTTATATCAGGGAAAACTGTCAAATTGGTCAATTTGTCAAATGGTAAAACTGTCAAATTGGTCTATTTGTCAAATTATAAAACTATAAAGTAATCAAAACTGTCAAATTTGACAGCTTTTAACCGATCAAACTGCAACTTTAAAGGCGTCATAGCTGTCAAATTTTATTTTTGACAGCTTATAAAAATCTAACTGTTATAGCTGTCAAATCTAATATTTGACAGCTTATAAAAGATTAAACTGTCAAATTAATAAATCTGTCAAATTATAAAACTGCAAAAGCGTCTTATCAGCTAAATCTAGTTTTTGACAGCTTATAACAGTGAAAACTGTCAAATTGGCCAATTTGTCAAATGGTAAAACTGTCAAATTGGTCTATTTGTCAAATTATAAAACTATAAAGTGGTCAAAACTGTCAAATTTGACAGCTTTTAAGAGTTCAAACTGCAACTTTAATGGCGTCAAAGCTGTCAAATTTTATATTTGACAGTTTATAAAAAATCAAACTATTTCTAAAAATTTTCATGTTACAATATGTTAAAATTTTATAACAAGATGTTTATGTTTAAATTTTCCCTTTCTGTAGACAAAATGTTAACTAATAATAAAATAAAATTAATTTCATACAAGTTATATAATAAATCCACAATTATAGTTTTTCGTATTTTGAATTTGCCGCGGGTGAGCAGCGCTGTAAACAGAGGGGCATTTTTTTGTCATATTTAAACGCAATTTTGTAAATTTTACAGAAATAATAAAAATGTTGTTTGCACTAGAAGTGTTTCATGTTGTATTTATCATAAACACGATTCACTTTGGATTATATTAAGTTCCTAACACAAGAATATTATTTTTGTTATCATAAGTTTTGTGTGACTATAAATAAAAGAAATATTATGCTATTTTCTTGAATAGGACCACACCTTTTTTTCGAGCAGACATCAAGACTCATTGCAGCAAAATCCAGAGTTATCTATAAAAGACAAATATTAATTACAAATAAATCTTCATACGGCCCTATCATCTCTATATTCATAATCCGTGTGCATCAGCCTGTATGCATAACTATTAATAGTTTGACATTTTGTTAAGTTAGGTTAAAATCGATTATTTCATGTTTATTTACTGTATTGGTAAGAGCCAACAAAGTAGCTGACATCTGGTGGCAAAATAAAACATATAGGTCGTAGGAAAAACGTTGTGCTGTCATATAGGGTTCAAGAGCCAAAAATGACCAGCAAAACGAAAAGATATTGTTTTATACTGCAGTGTGCAATAATTATGCAAGTAAAGAGATATCCGTTCATTATTTCCCAAAAACTGAAATATTAAAAAATCAATGGAAAATCGATTTAAAAATGAAGAACATGTCCCCATTCAATAACGTTTATTCACAATAATTTTTGCCTAGAAATTAAATTCCATGTAAGTATTGATATAAATTTATGCTTCATTACATTATTAGATTGTTTTTATAGTCATTAGAAGAAAAACATTTAAAAAAATGCTATTCCATGCCAAAAATTACCAGAACGTCTGGTACAGAGAAGAAAAATAGAGAGGTTACTTGCCTGTAAGTAGTAGTAATTATTATTCTTTAACATTATAAATTATAACTACATTTATTGTATATTGTTTATAGGAAAGATAGAGAAGAAGAAACGATAAAATGCCAAAAATCGAGCCAGTAAGAGGAAGACGTGCAAAACATAATACATGTAAATGGTTTTTTAATCAAACAAATATAATTTTCTCTTAATATTACAATTTATGGACAAAATTTAACTTATAATTATGTAACTATAATGAATTTTAAATCTAATAGTTTGAAGTTTGGTCTTCCACTTTTCTCCCTGACATGCTTTACAGCTGCACACACATTTCCACACGATGTCATTTATGTTATTGTTATCACGATAGAGTTAGGTGCCCCATTGTGTTCATATCCGTATTAAATGTGTACATAACTAAAAATAAATAAGTTAACAAGCAAGATAACCACAAGTTTGTATATCATTTTACCTTTATACACTGCTTCTCCTTCGGTTATAGGCCGCACAGCACCTTTTAAATAAATATATACATCTGTCATTGTAATAAACATTCTGAATTTAATTAAAAATAATAGAATATTTCCTAAAACAAAGCATCAAACTGCAACGACTGCAAGTGTAAAATTCAACGTTTTCCCATAGTGCTGCCATCTCTTGGAAGTGGTTTTCCCGAATATTTGTGTACTTTATACTTACAATTTTATACCGATGTATTGATAATTGCCTATTTCGTGTAAATATGTACTATGCTTAACATTCCTTTGTAATTGGGATTTTTTAATCCTGTAATAAATAAATAAATAAATAAATCAAATAAAAAAAGGTAACATTTAGGTAACATTTCGTATTTTATTTATCTAGGACGAAGAGTGTATCTTTAAGGTATGAGCAAATTCTTATTCATTATTATTAATTAAAATATATTTTGAGAATACTAAAAAATTGCTCTGGAAATTTGAAATTATTTCGGAATTATGAATTTGCAAAAGCAAAAATTAGGAGAGCAAGGTATGTTTATTAAATGAACCATGCAAAATTTAGTCAGAAATTAACGCAAATTTATTTCTAATTTGTTAACGAGCAGTTGAAAAATATGGTAATTAATAGGAGTGTTTTATTATCACTATTTTAAATATTTGATGCATAAAGTCCTCACTTTTATAGTATTGTTAGAAAGTTATGTCCTCAAATGTGATGGTTAAAAGGGTATAGACACTTTGCACTAAAATCCTCACTTTGATAGAATATGAGCTAATGGACATTTCATTGAATAGGTTATATATGTGAAGTGTATTGTCATTTTCGTACTAAGTGCATGAAAATGTGTTGACGAAATTATTAAAATCGCTCAAAATGTGTGTTATTAATAAAGTTCTCATTTTGATAGATTCCATACAAAGTCCTTACTTGTGTCGGTTTGTAAACCTGTGTGTGTGTGTGTGTGTGTGTGTGTGTGTGCGTGTGTGCGTGTGTGCGTGTGTGCGTGCGTGCGTGCGTGCGTGCGTGCGTGTGTGTGTGTGAGTGTGTGCGTGTGTGCGTGTGTGCGTGTGTGCGTGTGTGCGTGTGTGCGTGTGTGCGTGTGTGCGTGTGTGCGTGTGTGCGTGTGTGCGTGTGTGCGTGTGTGCGTGTGTGCGTGTGTGCGTGTGTGTGTGTGTGTGTGTGCGTGTGTGTGTGTGTGTGTGTGTGTGTGTAACAAAATTTTCGTCTGCGATAACTCTAATACTACAGTTACAAAAATTATAATTTTTTCGTATACTTCTTCGTTACATCCATAGGAAGAGCTGATTAGATTTTGATTACAATTGGTCAACCGGAAGTACCACCATTTGAAGATTTTAACAGTTTTTCTTGAAAAAACTATGTTAAATATAATTTTTTCACATTTGATGTTATTACAAATATTAAAGAATATTTTATTCTTTATCCGATTTGACTGCATTTTATACTTAATATTAAATGAATATAGAGTTAAAAAATTATAAAGAAATTAAATTTCATAAAGTAGCCATAGCTGTGGAAACAGCTACTATATTAAGAAAATTCTGATTGAAAGATGTCAGTGTCAAGTGAAGTTGACATAGTGTGTCTGTCTTATAATTTTACTTGAAATATATAGGATCTTTTGCTTTCTGTATGGAATTTGTATAAAATACGTACAACTGCTTTAAGGTAATGTACAAGAAATAATAACAATAATAAATCTTTTATTTCTGCAGATACATTACACTGTATATAGAAAACGTCACAAAATAATAATTTTCTGTATGAAATCTGCATAAAATACATGCAACTGCCGGAAGGTAATGTACAAGAAATAGAATATGTATTTAATTTAACAAGGAACTTTCCGTATGAAATTTGTACAAAATACATAGAACTGACGGAAGGTAATGTGCTGGCCACATCAGATTTTTTCTTTTTAAAAGGTTACTAATATTATTTTGAAATGATTAGTTATTTGATAGTGACATTCATCTGTCAGTTACATACATTTTAATAACTGCGTTTTGTTTGTTTAAAGCGTAGGCTCTGAGATTTAAATAATAGATGATTTTATAAATTTATCCATAAATTATATAGAAAAAGTATTAATGCAAATCTATCGAAAATTTAGTAATCTGTAATTTTTATATTAACATTAATATTGAAAAAATAACATTTAAAGGTATTTTGCGAAGAAAAACTATTTTGAGCTTCTAGTAAAGTGCCATTTCCGGTTATCCGATTTTCACCAAAATCTAATGGGATCTTTCCATTACAGAAAAATTTCGATATACGAGGTTTCAAAATTTTCTGAATGATAGTATTTGAGCTAGAGTGAAAATGTTAAAATTGGATTCTAGGGACCTTAAAACGTGGTCATTTACTAAAATCTCGATATGCGATTTTTAGCACGATCCCTATACCTCCCTTACCGAGGGTAGCGGGAGGTAAAAATATAGCACGCTTGTTTTTCAATATTTCATGCTGTTTCAACTTGCCTTTTTGAAACGATGCTTGTTGTCACGCAAGAAAAGTATTAGCTCATGCGGCCGTCAGGCGAACGGTAATTTTCTTAAGTGATTTACGTAATTAACAACCATGTGCCATACAAAATATTATCCAACACCTCTTCATATGGTTTAAAATGTATTTAAAAGATTTTCTAATTTGACATTTCGATATGACATTTGGTAAAAAAAGTGCAGAGAAGGCCTGGACAGAAACTGTAATGTTAAAATATGAATGTTCGTTTCACGTTGCTAATAGCAGCGTGACTTTATGACTTTTTCCCACTCCCAATATTGTAAGTAGGCTATTAGGACATTGTTTGTAGGGATGTATGTGTATTTTACTGTCAAGATATCGGTTTCTACTAGCGACGGGAAGTAAGGATTGTCCTTACACACACACGTATTACATACTATACTTTTTCTACGAGCTTGCAATAAAATGTAATTTTTTCTTCATATTATTATCCTTTCATCTCTGTATCACTCAAATATCTGATGTATTTAGTAGTATTTTCTTTAAATAAATAAAATAAATAATATAAGCAAAATATTACTAAAATATTAAAAGGAAATGTAATAATTTTATATTTTGTAAGTGGCATAACCTGTAAGATCATAAAATTTGTATTAGATTCCTTAGAAATTTTTTATTTATAGCTTTTGAATGCTTACTGGATTTAGATTTATATTTGACACAAAGCTATAAATTTAGAATTACAATTTTTTTTATAAATTAATAACACATTTCTCATGAAGTTGTTATTTCTCCGGACCTTGATAAAGATATTCATTCTGTGTGTTAAAACTGAACTATTTGCTTTACGTACACTGAAAAAAATGGTTTAATATTTGAGGTAAATGAATTGGAAAAATTAAACAAATACTATTAGAAATATGCAAATGACGATCTGTAATAGATTTTTTCATTTATTTCTTAATTTTTTTACCCCAATAAATTAATAATCCATTTCTTATTCAAATTCAAAACAAAAGAATGTATACTTGTTATATATCATTGAAAGGCTTATAAAATAATCAAAACACAAAATTATTTTCAACATAGTTTCCTATTTAAAAAAACCATAATTTTGTGATACATCTCGAGAATTATTAAGTTTTAAAAAAATCTAATTACGTCATTTTATTCTATGTAAAAAACAATAAAATTTTTGTAAAAACAATTTTGCTCTATCATAATAAATAAGATATGATATATTTTCAAAATAAGCGAGTTTTTGCATGTAATTCAGAAACAAAAGAAGATCGAAAATTCCTGTGGTGACTATTAAACTTTTCTCGAAGAGTTGACCCTGCAATGTGCAAACGGTTTTGATCTATCGTTAATATTACCCGAGATACCTTAAAAAACATCGAAAATGAGACAGCCTGTACTTAGTAATCGCCGAATCACTTAAGGGAGGTTGCTGAGATAGTTGATATTTTGTACGGCTCCTGCGAAAAGAATTATGGGCACACAATTTCTGGATATAACCCCGCGACAAAGCACCGACTCACAGATAACTACTCGTGATATTCATCAAACAAGGCTCACTGTGATTTTTCCCCCCGAAGATGAAAACGACATTGAAAGAACAATATTTTATGACCATAGAGGAGATAAAGGTAAAATCGCTCAAGGAGCTAAAGGCTTGATTTACATTAGCGGTACAATAACGGTACAACAATGGTACTTCTTGGTCCAATGTATTTTAATGGACCCATTTACATCTACGTTCTATATATATATATATATATATATATATATATATATATATATATATATATATATATATATATATATATATATATATATATATATATATATTTATTGATTTACATTAGCGATACGAAGTATACTTTTGTTTCTATAGAAAAAATATTGTATATCCATACGTTCAGTCGATCAACTTTATCTTATTTTCCAAAAATTATGGAATATGTCTTAAATTTTTGTTGTACTCGTACACTTTAACACATCACTTTTTGGAGTATATTATGTTCATTTTCTTTAATTCGCAAATTTTTACGCATTTTCAAATGAAATTATAAAATCTAAACGTGAAAACATCTTTTTATGGTAAACGAAACGTTTATTTTTGACGTTTACATAATTCGACATGTCCTAATAACCGCCATTAGTTTAGTTCCCTAAAATTCCGCGGATGTCGCATGCTATTCTACGAGTTTCAATAGTTTATCGGTTTCAGAAAATGAAGACATATTATTAATAAATATTTTTTTAAAATTCTCTCATTAATGCTACTTTCAGAATGCTGTGATAAACAGAACAACTATTTTGACATTATTATGTCAATATGACAAATATGCAAATATTTAAATTATGTGCTTTATTTGTCATGTTTATTATTTTTCATAATACCATACTGTTAACAGTACTATATGCTGAACCAATATATGCGTCAAAACAGCCACGGCCGTATTTTTTATAACAGTACAATTATTAAAAATCATGTGTTCCTAAAAAAATCGCAGCATCATGAAATTGTCATGAAGAGCTGTCACCTGTCAATATGCCATAGAAAATAGAATTTTCAGAAGATATTTTATGTTATGAAAAATACTGAACGTCACACGGCTGATATGCAAATAAATCACTCGGTTGATTGTAAAATCTCGGTTGTCGCCTCGATTTTACAATATTCAACTGCGTCTGTTATTTGCTTCATATCAGCCTTATGACGTTAATAATTACTAGAATAAAGTAAACCGTGTTAAGAACGATACACTAACGTTATCTGTATGCATTGATGAAGAGCATTATACTTTAATTTTATTTTCATTTTGTAGAGACTGTTGGTGACATGTCAGTATTGTTATAGCCAACGACCAAATATAACTAGAGAAAACTAGAGAAACCAGAGATAGAGATATGTCTCATCTAGTCGGAGTATTACTCACTAGAGGTCACCGCTGAGGCCACGTAGAGTATCAGTATCTAGTTTGAACGTCGCTCACTAGAGGCGGAAGTGTTCTTAGTTAAAATTTCGTGGTTAACATTTAAGGTTAACATTAAATAATTTATAAGGTTTAATATTAAAGAAAAATCAACGTGTCACTCACAAAATCACTACAACTACAAAACAAAGAAAAAATACACATGTTTCTACGTGCCCTCTAGTGAGCAACGTTCAAACTAGATACTGATACTCTACGTGGCCTCAGTGGTGACCTCTAGTGAGTAATTTTCGGACTAGATAAGACATATCTCTATCTCTAGTTTCTCTGTCTGGCCAGTCGAAATTAAAACATTCAGTGAGGAGGGATAGGGAATATTTTGTCTAGTTATATTTGGTCGTTGGTTATAGCTATTAACATACCTAAGAATGTTATGATTATCATAACTGCTGCAGATGTCGGTTTGAAATCCGAGTTCGTACAGCGAGGATTTTAATGCATCTAAGGCTTGTTATGGTTCATAATATCCGTGGTTTGACCAATAGTTTATCGGTTTCAGAAAATGAAGACATTATTATTAAATAATATTTTTTGAAAATATTTTATTTATGCTGCTTTTAGAATGCTATGATAAACAGAACAATTATTTTGACATATGTCAATATGACAAGTATTAGCATTGTGTGGCATTAGCATTATTGTTTCCTTATAATAATTTCTAAATTTACTTAGTGAATAATTGTTTACCTGTAAATCTATCCAAGTTGATGATTCATATATATATATATATATATATATATATATATATATATATATATATATATATATATATATATATATTTATTGATTTACATTAGCGATACGAAGTATACTTTTGTTTCTATAGAAAAAATATTGTATATCATAGTAAAAGCATAATATTTTCATGCAAGGGGGAGTATAAGGTTGCGTTTGAAGAGTTCGTGCACTTCAAGTTGACGTTCATGCCAAAATCAGCCGAGTGAAAGTAAACATATGCTAGGAACTGATTGACATTTGACATGATTTTAACTTTTTCATATTTCTCTTTTAGTTAAACCAAAATGTAGTCAAAATGAGCTAGAAATGAAAAATAATTAGACATATACATTTCCCATTTATTGAACAAATGTTCTCTGGCTTATAACAAAAACGTGAAATATGCACTACAGATTATTACACAAAGTACATAAAAAATAGTATCGTTTTGTAAAATTTTGTGCATTTTCTTCTTCTCTGACAAGAGTAAGAACATTGTTGGTATTTGTGAAATTTTTAAACATTTCACGATATTTTCTACTTTTGATAGAGACATGACATATGCACCACAGACTGTCATAATACATAAAAGACAAAACTATATTGTCATAGTATTTAATTATGTTCGTGCCGTCGTGGTACCGTCTAATGTAAATGCCTCGTTTAATTGACATACTGTCATTGTACCGTTATTGTACCGTCAACGTACCGTCATTGTACCGCTAATGTAAATCAAGCCAAAGGCTGTACCACAAAGTGCAGTCCACTGTGATTTTCAGATTGTAAACAACGTTGGTATAAGTGCATTATATTATACCTATCTAAATCTAATAGGGTATACTTTTTTAAAACCCCTCAACGGGATTATTTTCTAATTACAGAGTGGGTTTACATACACAAACATTCATGCCTTAGTGGGATTCGAACCCAGGATCCCTAGCGTACTCCTGACTAAGAGGCATTGAGCCACCGGAGCCGACAAGTAGATAATATTAATAAATACATTCATATCTCTTAAAACAAATGAAAATTCTCGTTATGTTTTTGATCAAAAATTCATGTGACACTAAAATAAAGCAAGTTTGCTTTCCATGATCAAAGTCTCTGAGGTATCAAATAAGATGCACTAAATTACTGACAATTGAAAAATGACCCTTATGCACTCTATCAGTGAAAAATACTCGTAAAATAGTGTCAACGACGAAATATCTCTGCAAATAGTGACATTTATGGATCATAATTATAGCGTAATAATTGTGATGTACAATAGTGCATTGTTTCCTGAAAATAATAAACAATTTCACAACTTCATCACATTGTGTGGGGTACTATAATTTTAATGGGTCTCAGTGAAGTGTGAAGCCAGAAATATGCTATATATTGATAGGTTACTAACCTCAATATGAATCATCAACTTGGATAGATTTACAGGTAAACAATTATTCACTAAGTAAATTTAGAAATTATTATAAGGAAACAATAATGCTAATGCCACACAATGCTAATACTTGTCATATTGACATATGTCAAAATAATTGTTCTGTTTATCATAGCATTCTAAAAGCAGCATAAATAAAATATTTTCAAAAAATATTATTTAATAATAATGTCTTCATTTTCTGAAACCGATAAACTATTGGTCAAACCACGGATATTATGAACCATAACAAGCCTTAGATGCATTAAAATCCTCGCTGTACGAACTCGGATTTCAAACCGACATCTGCAGCAGTTATGATAATCATAACATTCTTAGGTATGTTAATAGCTATAACCAACGACCAAATATAACTAGACAAAATATTCCCTATCCCTCCTCACTGAATGTTTTAATTTCGACTGGCCAGACAGAGAAACTAGAGATAGAGATATGTCTTATCTAGTCCGAAAATTACTCACTAGAGGTCACCACTGAGGCCACGTAGAGTATCAGTATCTAGTTTGAACGTTGCTCACTAGAGGGCACGTAGAAACATGTGTATTTTTTCTTTGTTTTGTAGTTGTAGTGATTTTGTGAGTGACACGTTGATTTTTCTTTAATATTAAACCTTATAAATTATTTAATGTTAACCTTAAATGTTAACCACGAAATTTTAACTAAGAACACTTCCGCCTCTAGTGAGCGACGTTCAAACTAGATACTGATACTCTACGTGGCCTCAGCGGTGACCTCTAGTGAGTAATACTCCGACTAGATGAGACATATCTCTATCTCTGGTTTCTCTAGTTTTCTCTAGTTATATTTGGTCGTTGGCTATAACAATACTGACATGTCACCAACAGTCTCTACAAAATGAAAATAAAATTAAAGTATAATGCTCTTCATCAATGCATACAGATAACGTTAGTGTATCGTTCTTAACACGGTTTACTTTATTCTAGTAATTATTAACGTCATAAGGCTGATATGAAGCAAATAACAGACGCAGTTGAATATTGTAAAATCGAGGCGACAACCGAGATTTTACAATCAACCGAGTGATTTATTTGCATATCAGCCGTGTGACGTTCAGTATTTTTCATAACATAAAATATCTTCTGAAAATTCTATTTTCTATGGCATATTGACAGGTGACAGCTCTTCATGACAATTTCATGATGCTGCGATTTTTTTAGGAACACATGATTTTTAATAATTGTACTGTTATAAAAAATACGGCCGTGGCTGTTTTGACGCATATATTGGTTCAGCATATAGTACTGTTAACAGTATGGTATTATGAAAAATAATAAACATGACAAATAAAGCACATAATTTAAATATTTGCATATTTGTCATATTGACATAATAATGTCAAAATAGTTGTTCTGTTTATCACAGCATTCTGAAAGTAGCATTAATGAGAGAATTTTAAAAAAATATTTATTAATAATATGTCTTCATTTTCTGAAACCGATAAACTATTGAAACTCGTAGAATAGCATGCGACATCCGCGGAATTTTAGGGAACTAAACTAATGGCGGTTATTAGGACATGTCGAATTATGTAAACGTCAAAAATAAACGTTTCGTTTACCATAAAAAGATGTTTTCACGTTTAGATTTTATAATTTCATTTGAAAATGCGTAAAAATTTGCGAATTAAAGAAAATGAACATAATATACTCCAAAAAGTGATGTGTTAAAGTGTACGAGTACAACAAAAATTTAAGACATATTCCATAATTTTTGGAAAATAAGATAAAGTTGATCGACTGAACGTATGGAAAAGAAATTTAAATATATCGCAAAACTTTAATCAGATAAATATATACGCCTTTTCTTTGCATTCCACAAAAAGAAATTAAAATAAAATTTTGCAGGTATGTAGTTTTAATATAACTATTGACAGTATTGATACATAAAATTTGTAGATTCATTGATTTTACTAATATTTGTCCCTGAAGATTGCAGTTCTAAGTCTGAATTACGCCACAAGTTGTAATTAAATCCGGATTTACGAATTGTTGCCCTTCAACTATGTATCTTGATAAAAGATTCGACTGAACAAACTTAAAAATTATGTTGATTTGAACTTTTATCAATAGTGGGTCAAAAACCGCTCATTCAAAATGTAAACAAATCTGACATGTCTTACTGGCCGCCATGACAGGTGCGCTTACAGCGCCGCCAACGGATTCTGCGGGTCCAAATTGAACAAACCACGGATATTAGGAATCATAACAGGCCTTAACCTAACCTGACAAATAAAACGTCAAATATTTGTTAATTTTTAAATTTATGTAAATTAAATATAATTTTACGGAATTTTTAAAATTTTAAATGGCAAATTGCTATAGGGCGCAAGCAGACACGTGACGCAAGCGACCTTGAAGTGCTTGGAATCAACTGATTTGTATCGCGTGTCACTTTTTTCTTTATTTTAAAAACCCCTTAGCAGGATTAACTGGCTTATTCTGTAAGAATGTCGTTATACCATAAAGTATCGTTATGATGAAAGAGTTGTTAAATAACGATAATTTTCAAAAAGCGTATTCTGTAAAACCAATGTCGTTATATTGAAATCGTATTGTCGTTATTATAAGTAATTCATGAACGATAAGGATTCACTTGTCGTTATTCAATCCGTAAATGTCAAATGTTAGCAAATGGAAGGGTTAATTAGTTTATTATATATATTTGTGCAGGAAGAAATGTAAAATAGGTAACAAAACATTTATTCATGCATCAAATATATAATTAACAACCATAATTACATTTTAGAAGATATATTTGTGGTCGTGAAAGTCTTTTATGGGATAATAATAATCCATTTGATAATCGATATTTATACATATTCTTTACTGAATAAAGAAATAATAATTAAAATAATAATGAGAATATTTTTTTTGCAAAATGACATTACAATGACAATCTAATTTACAATAATAGTTACTAACTTTTCTAAAAAAAATGGGCTAAAGTCGTTGTGACAAACGGTATGAAGACGTTTATAACGATATTACTTAGTGACGATTTTTACAAATTGTCGTTCAGGATCACATCGTTACATTTATAAATAACGATAGTTGTTATATAACGATATTTTTACAGAATAAGCCTGTACATCTCAGTTACATAGTGGGTTCACATACTCAAACATCCATGCCTTAATGGGATTCGAACCCAGAACCCCGAGCGCACTCATGACTATATGAGGCGTTGCTCTAACCATTGAACCACCAGAGCTGACTTTGACAAGAACAATGTCAATTGGACAAGACCAATGTTTTGACTTATTTTGATTTTGAACTGCAAAATTGTTAATATTTAAAAAAGCAGGCAGTAAAATCCATGAACTTAAAAATAGTAACATTTTAACAGTTCAAAATTAAAATAAGTTAGAACATTGGTCTTGTCAAAATGATGCTCACACATATCAGATGATTCTAAGCGCTTCAAGGTTGCTCGAGTCACGTGACCACTCGAGCCCTATATAAGTGCAACACATTCGATTAAATAGTTTGTTCTAACTCACATCTCGTAATGAGTAAAAGATGACATTATTGTTTTTATAAATTTTGTGATAAGATTGAAGTTTTTTAAATTATCGGTATTTAAGCCATCGTGAAGAAACTGTCGCATATTAAGGTCTCATGGTAGAGATAATTTTCGTTCTTGTAGAGATAATACAAGCCATAAAATGGGAATAAGCAGCGGTGCGATTCGCGGCAAAGGTAAGAGGCTACAGAGACATACACATTCGCTGCAGAAGTTCGCTGGCATTCATGATCTGCGCGCGATCGTAAACCGCTTATTATATAGACCAGCTAAAACAGAAATGCTCAAAAATCACGCTCGTAAAATACTTCCCTCGTGTTTACAGCCAATGACCATTTTTATACTTTTATTTGAATATATTTTATACGTTCTGTAAGCTATTTACATTTCAGTATTCAACTAAAATGATTTACTTATGGATAATATGCAGTAAAACTCCAAACTGCATTGTAAAATAGTTCTAAAATGCTGATTAGTGTTCTAAAATTGTACTTACGTTGCGAGTGAGCAAAACAAGTTTCTTCATTTTAGCAGTATAACAGGAATTTCATTAATACGAAAGCTGCGAGTAAATAAATAAATATATCAACACTTCGTACGCCCAATTATCACTTACGATGACATCTATGCTCCAAATATAAAATTCATTCGTATATTTCAACCAATAAAATCATTTTTGAGCGCCATTTCACTACTTAAATAAATACATTCAAAACATAACTGTACTTTCTTGCATTTACATTTTATTAATAACATATCTGGTCAGGTGTTAACTCATTTTACTGTTAAAATATTAAAATATGTAACATACACACTATAATGTTCTAATTTTAAAATGGTCAGAAATAACTGAACGACCATTGGCCAAGTATCCAAAGTTCATTATTATTATTGTTTATTTGAATATAAATAAATGTATCATCATGGCATATTACCCATTGCTGGGTGTGCCAATCTGCTTTGCATAGTATTATTCATGAAAGATGACTATTCGAGTCATATAATATTACTTGCAGATAGTGATGTGCCGCCAAAAAATTCCCGCCGGGAAAATTCCCGGATATTCCTTCATCTGCGATTTTCGGGAAGAAATTTTGTTACCTTTTTTCCTGGATTTTTTTTTAAATATACCGTGAGTTTTAATTTTGCAAATTTCCTGTAAATTTTAAAAGATTTTGGCCTTGATGTTTGGTTCAAGTTGTTATAAATAATTATTAAATATGTAACATTGTTCATTTTTTTGACTAATTTAAGTTTCCTTCAAAATAAATTGTTATTCTGGTTAATTTTTTAAAAGTAAGTATAAGTAATTGTGAAATTTAGAACGATGCTTTTGAATTACACATTTAAGGTTTTATGAATATTGCACCTTTACTTTATATAAGAGTATGAAAATATATTAAACATTTAAAATATGGGGGAGTATTCTTTATTAGTTCTTACAGAGTCGCTCTATTCGTTTATAAGACCGATAGTACATAAATATATTGATACGAGTATATATATTTTTACCATAATTTTAATGAAAAATAAGACTAAATAAACCCACAGTGACAATTTTTATTCATATTTGAAATTTCTCAAAAAAAATTCTGGGAATTTTTCCGTATCTTTAAATTTCGGGAATTGACCCTGCAGATAACTTCACTGTATTTCGTACCCATAGGCATGCAACGCGAAATATTTATGGGTACAATTTAAATTTAACTGAAAAAATAAATGTATTTTATTTGAAAATTTTGATTCTTTTTAAATGATGCTTTTCTCAAAGTTTTATCTTCTTCACTTACGTTTTTGAATAAAACAAAAATATAGACTTGTCGTAAACCATAAAATAATAATTTGATTTGAATGTCAACGCCACTGGATAAACATTAGTACAGAGGGCAGTATAGTAGATAATTACATGTCTGAATTCGACGACATACGTCATTGCTGTTTTTAGTGTGTTACAAAGTAATGGCACTATTTACGTATATCTGTTACATCACACAAATTAAATAGACATATACATCAAATAATATTTCTCTTTCTAATACAAAATGTTGCTAAGCTACTGCTATATAAAGTGCTGTGTATTCTTTTTTCGAACAGATGACCTTAAATAGTCATCTTTCGTGAATAATAGTTTACACAGATTTCGGTAATGATGATGACATATTTGTACCGTGCAAGCGTTTATTTAAATATAATTTTATAAATATCAGAATATTTTACTCATAACTTAATAGTGTTTGAACATTGTTGAAAACATGAAAAAAATAAAAATTTGTTGTGGCCAGCACAATACCTCACGAAAATTCAATTTTCTTTTGAAGTCAAATTTTTTCAAAGATGTCCGATGTAGGTCATCTGTATCATGAACGAATTAATAAATTGGCATACATTGATCTCTCTCATTTGCAAAAACTAAGTTAGGACATTTCATTTTAAAACGATTTTCATTGTTGACAATACTTTAGCTGTAACGTAAGTTTATTTATTTACCGGTTTCAGGATATTATTCCATTGTTTACACATACAAAAGTAGGCTGGTAACTAGTAATAACTATATCTGTATGGTAATATTATTACCATACTGACTTGTCAACAACGTCAACAAAATGAAAATAAAATAAAATGAAAATATAATGCTCTTCATTAATACATACAGATAACGTTAGCCTATCGTTCTAAATACAGTCTACTTTATTCTAAAGTAATAAACATGGGGAATAAAGCACATAATTTGAATATTTGTCATATTGACATGTCAAAATAATTGTTCTGTTAACCATAGCTATCTTTAATCAAAAAATGATATTTAAAAATAATGTCTTAATTTTCTGAAACCAAACACGGATGTTATTAATCATAACAAGCCTTAGATGTCTTAAAATCCTCACTCTACGAGATTGGATTTCAAACTTAGATCTGCGGCAGTTATGATGTGCATAACATTCCTAGGTATGTTAATAGCTATAATTCAGATATATTACCTTGATTCATAGCCGTACGAAAAACGTTATTTTCTGTTAGTTTCACTCATACTGACACTAGGTCAGTATCTTTTTTTTCACAGACTTGGTTTTACATTTGCTAATAAACTTGCAGTTGACTTAGTTTTGAATTTTAAATGCTTTTACTGTAACATATATTTTTATAATAATAAAATAACAGTCATAAAAATTAAGTAAACGACTAAAAGCTTAATTCATACAATTCGTAGATGACCTTGATCGAATATCTTTTAAAAACAAATACTGTACATAGCTAAGTGTCCACTAATAATTATTTTTATTAGAAATCGTCATTAGAAGTTCAGAAATTGGCAATTCATTATACTCATACGACGATTTCAAGTGTGCGATATATTCGTACAGTAGTAAATTTGTATATAAAATGACAAAATATTATGTGCAAGAAGAACGAACTAAATAATTCCGATGAAAAAGTTCTAGATAAAAAACATAATTTTGAGTATTCTTTACGATTAGTGATGCCGCGAGATCTCGCATTTTCGAGATCTCGTCTCGAATTTCTCGAATTTTCGAGACGAGATTAACCTTATTCTCGTCTCGACAATTCGACACGAGACGAGAGTAATGCCCTCGAGATTTGCTCGAGACGAGAGTGGAAAGTCGAGATCTAAAATGTATTTTTTTAAATTATGCAATTAAAATATAAGTACCTATAAAAGAACAAAATATTCATCGGTATATATAAATATTTGAATTGCCTCTTCATTTACGTTCATATTTACTTATTCATTTCAAAGTTATTTTGGGTTTTAACAAAAAAAAAAACAAAAGTGATACCTATGGTGTACTCTTCACACCAGCTTCAAGTGGCCGCATTAATACCCAAATATATAATTATAATTACCAATATCTGCGTACAAAACTGATTGACACGCTCAGCAACGGTTAATAATGATATATTGAGTATTTTTTATACCTAACCATTTAAATATCACACAGTAAAATAAATAAGTTTTAATTAATGGTACCTATTCATTTCTTTGCTAATTATAAATTCGAGACTCTCGAGTCGAGATCGAGAGAAGGTAAGAAAAATTATGACGAGACGAGATACAGAGTAATCTCGTCTCGAAATTTCGAGACGAGACGAGAGTGGATTGATTCTCGCCGTTTCTCGTCTCGCGGCATCACTATTTACGATAACTACAATGTACAAGATTAGCAACATTGAGTGGGAGACTGCCAGATATGTAAACATAACCTATAAAAATTAATATTCCTTTCATTATGACAATTTTGAATATCAAATAAAATTTATTATGCACCTCGGCACTGAAGTGTCACTCATATTGTTTATTTTCACATTCGTAATAAAAAGTAGAACTTCAGTGCCTTGTTACATAAATAACTCTTAATTTTTTTACTATCAGTTACATATATTTGCATTTCTCATTTAGTTTTCTTAGCTCGTTTTCACATTCAAATTAGCAAAACCTCTTTTGTCTCCTTAAGACTAATCGAAATATTAAAAACAATCTTCATGGAATCCATTTTAAAAATCTACTATTACGTATTTGAACAACTGAAAAACAAAACAGTCGAAGTAATCTAGAGCTTCTGTAAATTCCATGGCCGTATCCCAGTAGGGAGTGGCTTGGTTTGGTTGGAAAACCTGACAATCGGCAGGTGACATCGCGGGAACAACATCGCATCGGGTATCAAGGTATCGAAAGTTGGGGGAGGGGGGAGACAAACACCGGCGATTCACTCACAAAAATGTGGATCCACTGGTCGTTTTATTTACATTTATAAATGGTGTAGATAAGAATTTGGTTTATATTCTGATACATGGATTGGGCCATTGGGTATCAACCGATGAGAAGAGAAGAAATGACTTTTTGTGGTTAATGTTAAATGTTACATTTACAAGCAATTGTATAGGTCTGTGGTTTGTTATCATTACTTCTTTACTCATATTCTGTTTGTGAGATATCTTATACAAATCAAATTTTGGTATAATCACTTTTTTAATTTTTGAATAATTGCTAGATAAATACCACTGACAAAATTCAAGAGTAATTCATTAAGTTTTATCATGTTATATTAGATTTATGCAATTTCCTGTTCTCTTGCTCATTTTAGGGCAAAAATTCTAGAGTGCAATACATTATTTTTAGTTTAAAAAAAATTCAAAAGTTCCTTCAATTAGTAGCAATAGCCATGAGTTATGTTATGACATTATAGAAAACAATATTATTTTGTCCATAAATATATAAATAAATAAGTATTACCCATTGCTATGTTATGAAGACAGCAACTATTATTTTCAATAAATATTACTTTAAACAGAAACTTTTACCATCTCACGAAGCTCAAAATGATCAATTTTTAAAAAACGTGTTAAAATACCTATAGACAGGAGGCTAGTGCTACAAGAAAAATGTATCATGGTTTTCCAAATACTGACCCTTGCTGCTCACGTTAAATAACCCTCGAGAATGATTTGCTGTCTTCCCCGGAGAAAAAGACGATCTACCCAACTGTGGGTCATGATCCAAATTTGTTTAAAAAAATTATATTTTAGTATCTAGGTATTTTATATCGAACCTGTATTTTTTGTGTCTTTTAGAGTAAAAATTATGGGCAATTTCTGATAGATAAAATTCACAGCAATTACCCTTTAGGTAAGAAAGGTATCTATTGTCTTGGGTCAAAAAAATCGATGATGAGTTTTTAATGAATATGCACATTTTAGGGTCCCTACAATACGATTTTACTGATGTCTGAATGTATGTTTGGATGGATGTAAGAATAGATGTGTGTGTGTGACGAATCTTTCGGATTGCATAACTCCAATACCACCTTTCAAAAAATTATAATTTTTGCGTATTCCTTTTCTTTACATCCATATAAAGAACTGATTAGATTTTGGTTATAATTGGTCGACCGGAAGTACCCTAATTTGAAGATTTTAACAGTTATTCTTGAAAAAACGCTGTTAAATATCATTTTTTCACATTTACATTTAATGTTATAAATATTAAAAATATTTTATTCACTATACGATTTGATTACATTTTATACTTCATATTCAATGGATATAGAGTTAAAAAATTAGAAAGAAATTAAATTTCATAAAGCAGCCAGCTTTGCTATAATAACCATGAAAATCTACTATATTAAAAAAATTCTGATTGACAATTGCAATTGACATAGTACGTTTGTGTTATAATTTTACTGGAAATATATAGAATTTCTTACAAGAAACAAAGTATATAGAATTAACTGAAGGTGTACTGGAAATATGGAAATTTTTGCAAAAAACTTTCTGTGTAGAATTTGTACAAAATACATAGAACTGACGGAAGGTAATGTGCTGGCCACATCAAATATTTTTAAACAGTTTGGGTCATGATCTACTGCTAGGAAGATCGTCTTTTTTCTGAGGAAGACAATCGTTCGCCAGGATATTTAAAGTGAGTACCAAGGGTCAGTATTTGGAATACCATGATACATTTTTCACGTAGCACTAGCCCCCTGTCTACTAGGAATCTTGCTTATCGACTACTTTAGTAAAGCAATTCCAATTCATATGGTGCGATTTGAAATTGACTCAATGTAGATTTTATGGCCAATTGCACAGCTTATAAATAAAGTCTTAACTACAGGTTATCAAAAAATGTGCATAGCAAACAACTCATTTAAAATTTCGTTTCGATACGATATTGTCAATTTAACCAACATTTAAAATAGGTCTGTTCGTTTCGCTACTCTGCGTCTCCGGTTTACTACTGTTCCCATATACTTTGTATGGACGTGGCAGTAAACCGTAGACGCAAAGTAGCGAAACAAATAGACCTAATGTAACTAAAAGTGGTGCAACTGACAAATGGAGATTTCATTTTCTAAGTTGGTATAAACAGAGTGGAATATGACAGGACTTTGTGTTGGTTAATTTTTTGGATAATTTTACATATAATTTTTGAATTTAAAAAGTATGTAGTAAGTACTTGTCTTGTTAGTAGCAGAAATGAATATATTTTTCGTATTAATATATTTTTTTCAACAGTGAAGAATCAATAAAATTATTTCCAACAAAGTTTTTAAAATATCAAAATGACGTAATCCTGTTACACACCACATTCTACCAAACTAGAAAATTATATCCCTATCCTGTAACATAACTACGGTAACAAGAACATGTCTTATGCCATTATGACAAGTCTCCAAATGAATTAAAATCGGTTTGCTGTTTCTAATTCACACTGCAACCATTTCACCATTCATCCTATCCATGTATTTAAAGAAACTATTTAGCGATTTCCGAGAACTCCAGCCTGGCCTCGAACTTGTATCCTCCGATCCACAATCTCTCCCATTGACATTACTAAAACGTTTTTATAGTTTTCTAAATTCCCTTAACATCTCAATTCCATTCCCATAGCTTCATTCACTACCATCCATCCATCTTCCGTTTACAGTTTACATTTTACAATTTACAAAACCCATCAAATACTCGTGTTCGTGGGTTGAGATCGCACGGTCCGAGATCGCATCGCTTTTTTGCCATCTCTCTCTCGCTCACGAGGGCTTGAAGAGGGTTGACTTACATCGGCGACAACTCAATCCCAAGCGGCACTAACTCTAAGATGTGATCGACACTCCAGTGATAGCCTATCTGATACTGATACAGGTAGACTGACTTAAGGGTAGTCGTAAATTTATTTGTTTTAAACTAACATAAAATTTGCGGCAGTAAAATTTTGAAGTTTAGATTTTAGACACTGGCGCCAGATGTAATGTTCGAATAGGTACTAAATCATTCGAACAAATTACTCGCGTAGGTAATATTTTTGCAAAAAAAAAATCATTTTAGGATGCAAATAAAATAAAAAAGATTTAAATTGATGAAACAAAACATTATTAACAAAAAAAAATAAATGTCTCATATTTCGAAGAAACCAAAAATATAATAAATATGATTTTTGATATTCAGATGTCAGAGTTTGATGTAATATTAATTTTGGTACAATAGTTTATGAGAACATTACTGAAATAATATCAAAAATTAAAAATAATTACAATATGATAAAGAGCAGGACTTATCTTTAGAATTTTAAATAGATACGAGTATATAAATTTTACTTATTAGTTTCTCTTCAAACTTTATTCTGATTCAGATTTTACAATAATTTCATATTTTTATATTACAGTTTTTAAGATAACTGTAAATATATTTTCTCAATTTTATTTAAATATGGTGTTACCCAGCAAACACAGTTTTAACATATATATATATATATATATATATATATATATATATATATATATATATATATATATATATATATATATATATATATATACAGGGTGTAAATGAAATAAGTGCATTAAATTTGACCAGTAGTATAACTCATCGAGAGCAACAATATTTCTTAATAACTTTTTCTCGAAATCGCATATTTTTTTAGCATTTTTACCACCCCGTAAATTGACGAGTCGTTCCAAATATTTTTGTAATAATTGAATGCAGCAGCAATAGCTATGAAAATTTTTGTTTTAGCAATTGACAGTCCTGTCAATTGTTGCAATTAAATTTTGACATTAGTAATAAACTTGTTTATAAGGTAAAATTCTGTCAAAATGCGAGTACAAAGACATTGTAATTACTTACCTATGGTTTATTTATTTATTTTTTACTCGTATCTGTACTACATGTTACTTGACATCACGGTTCTCATAAAGACAGTGTCATGGAGTTGCCAACGCATTTACATGGAGCGTTTCCAAATCATCACCAAATCATTCTGTTCTTAATATTCGCACATTTGTTAATCTTGTACATCTTTATCACATCACAATACGGAGTGTCACATGACAATTTTTAAAAAAGCAACAGTTATATCCATACCATGTGCAAAAAGTTCAATGTTTTCAGCACATAACAGACTTCAATTTTGGGATTGGCTCATAATGTTCATTTATGAGACTGAATTTACTTGGGAAGGTGTATTTATTATGCACAATACACATCTTGACAGACGAAAATGCTGTAAAAATTTTCATTAAAAAATGTTTTGGGCGGGAACAATAAACGGACGACTAATTATTGATACTCATGTACCTCTTTTAAATGGACAAAAGTTTGTACTTACATTTTTTGAATAACGTATTTAAACTATTATGATTTCTCGACGATAAATAATCATCTCATAACCTAACAACTATGCTTTTGCTCCTCGTCTCTCCTTGTCTTCCTCTATTCACACTATTCAAAGGTAATTAAAACCCTGGTTCAAAACACAACTTTATAATTTTGTTATCCAAAATTTAAATTTATTTATTTTAAAAATTGTACTCTTACGTATTAATTAATAATAATGTTATTTCCCTTGATTCGTTTATTAATTACTGTGACTGTAAGTGTAACCGATAACCGACATTTTTTGAGCTGATTGTATCCCACTTGAACACGGCAACAGTCATTTGTTCTCCATGAGCGGGTAACGAAATATGCAGCAAATCTTTAAAGAATTTTAACTCAAAATCTAAAAGACTTAGAAAAAAAAGTTATTAAGAAATATTGTTCCTCTCATCGAGTTACATTACTGGTTAAATTTAATGCACTTATTTCATTTACACCCTGTATATATACCAGGTATGTGATATCTGAAACCTATGTAGTATATAATTTATTTACGTACTTATAACGTAAATATACATATACCATGTCGGACATCTCTCAAGAGACTGTAAAATGATAGGTATGTTACATTGAGTACGTTTACACCACGCGTACTAAACATTTAGTCCGCATACCAAGTGACGTAACAAGATGGCGTCGAATGGTGTAAACACTATGTACCAAACCTTTGGTACGGAATTGGTACACATTTTTGCTACGTTCAAAGGGGGATGTACCAGACCTTACTCATGCACGGTGTAAACAGCAACCGTACCAATGCGATTTTCTGCCATCTATAAATACTTTTAATTCAATTAAATTCTGTATTAACATTAAGGGAAATTGTGTAAGTTTAGTAATATTTACAATTTTAATAGTGTGATGGTGTAAATTACTTATACTCATAACTATTTTTCCTTATTAAATAATTTTAGGTTAGGGTGACTCTGACAGTTAAATCTACGCAAGCGCGTGTAACGTACCAAAATATTTAGTATGTTTATTTAAATACCGGTGTAAACATACCATAATAGAGAGATAAGGCACTCGACGCACGTAAACGCACCAATTTGACGTAAACGTAGAAATGATGTGTTACGGTCAACGCAGTCAAACAGAGTTAAGGCGGTTTATCAACGTAAAGGTTTCGTTTAACCATAACCTCACTTTCTCTGTTTTTTTTTTGTATTCCTTGTAGTTTTTAGTATATTAGTTAATAGTTATTACATACAAATTATGGAAGAAATCTTAAATTTTGCAATTTTTACGAGTGATGATGAGAACGATGATGGGTATTGATATATTTGCCAGAAATCTGCATGATATTCATTTGGATAGTATTCCATCTATTTGGATCTTCAAAGGGGTTTTGACCTACAACTTCTCTTAGCAAATGAAGGTCATCATTCGTTGAAAAAAGTTCTTTTTTTGATTTCCCAGAGTCATTGTGAACTTATGATCCGCAACAAAACACAAAACCCTGAGTTTGAGGTAAGGAAAGTTGCACAAGGCGCGAAAAAACACCAACACGAATAGATCTTTCGTGTTAAATCGGCACGCTTCGCCTCGATACGGTTACGTGTAGGGTTAACGCAAAGAACCGCTAGGTTACGTCGATCGTATCTGCATTCGCATCCCAAACCTTTACTGCGCAAGCGTACTTGCCGATTTTCACAGATACGTATACGTTTCTGACGTTGCCTTAACTCTCTACTAAGATAAATTTTAGTATACACTTGGTCTGCGTATCAGAATAGTACGCACGGTGTAAACGTAGTCATTGGTATTGGACATGGTACATACCTATAACTATATACATGTTACCGTACTTACAATATATTCATAGTGCATTGATCACGTGTCATCTATTCCAAATCTAATTGGTCTATTTCAGTGACCAAAGTCTCTGTCTGTTTAACAACGACACATTTTACTTTTGCAGCCATTGCAGTATTTGTTTATGTTTTAGGTGGTGTGTATACTTTAATATGTGCTCTAATTCTTTGATTTCATGGCAAAATCGGCTTGTCATACGGTAAGTTAGTTTATGTAACTATATATTCATTATATAGCTTATTTCCATTCTTGAACGAAAATGAAAATTTAGATAACCTAAAATAATTTCAAACTAAAATACTACATATTATATATTTTACGTATTGTATTAATAAATTGTATTAAACTAGTCTGAGTGAAATTTATGGGTCGATTCTGTTCACATCTGTAAGTTTTACAGATCTGGAAATCTGTAAAAAATGACAAAACACATCTGTTCTTGTTGATTAATATAAAATTATACATAAGAGTGGAAGCTTTAGGTGCGATTTTGTTCTTATTTACAGATCTTGCGACTTACAGATGTGAACAGAATGGATTCATTAAGTTGTTTTATATTTAATTTGTATTGTAATAAATATGTAATATAAGTATTGTAATAAAGTACATATTTAAATATATATTTTGTGTAGTTAGTACCTACACATTTTCCTACCATCCGTCATAATATATAATATTTAACTTTAGGATTAAAAAAAGTCACAGGTATAAAAATTCACAATGTAAGTAGTATATTCAAATAATTACAAAGAAGTGACATACTCTTGTTATATAAAATTTATGTTACAATATCTACATACATGGGATGTGATGTCTCATAGACTATGTTGCGGACATAGGTCTATACATGTACTTTCCAAAAATGTTATTCGGTATGTAACATATAATACAAGTTATGTCTATATTACGTAATAAGGACGTAACTGTGTTTGCTGGGTACTTACTTTTACTATGGTCAGTATTACGTGGTAATATACGAAGAAGTGGTATTACTCGTAGTTTTTAGATAAGCGCTCTCTCAAGTCATTTCGCTTTGAAACATAAATTTCTTGACTGAAAACTACGTGTGACCCTTAATAAGCCCCGCCTACAAGCAACAACGTGCTCGATCCCCCTTCATGCCGACCTCGCAGCGCACCACTAGTATAAAGTGTACAAAATACTCTTAAAGGCGTATGTTCGACTATGCGACTCCAATGGGGGTTTCCACCGTAATCAAAATAGTGAATAATTACACTATTACACTAAAATATATCATAAAATATTTATGAAAATACTAACTAAATGGTTAAATATGTTTCCAATTTTTTTTAAATGCATGAAAACATACTGCGTTTGAAATGCTGCTGGCCCATGACGTCACACACTGGCTCGATTTTTCAGTGTCTATGTTGTCTGTCAACATATATGTGTTACAGTATTCGATTTTACCTACATACATCAAATAAATGCAATATCTTACTACGTGATAATAGATGGCAGAACATTCAAATTGCAACATTATATTTAAAAAATATTGAAGGTTAGTATTGTAACGTTTTTTATTTATTTGGGTGAAGTGTAAATATTAGACAATTATTATTAATTAAAATAAAGGTTTATTACTATAACTAAATATTAAAAAGTTATTAAATTATAATGATTACTAATATTGAACACTAACACTATTTATTTATGTAACCAATTAACACTACTATTTATTTCCACGATATTATTAATTATTTATTTCACTACGCGTTCAAATCTTTGATTGCCGGTCTGCTGCAGACTCTTGTAGACTGTTTTCGCGATATTTGTATCACTATATTTATATCACTATATACTATGGGGGTCTCGTGGCCACGTGCCTGAGTGTCAGGTCGCGAATCTGGGGAACTGGGTTCGATCCCGACCGACGCCGAATATTTACAATTTTGAAAAATGACACAACATTGACCCCTGTGGTGCACTCTCCATGCCAGCAATAAGTACTCGTGAGATGACGCCTGGTAAGCGCCCGCATGGTACAAATATTTCATCATTACCGATATCTGTGTATAAAGCAGATTGGCACACCCAGCAATGGGTAATAAGCTGTGATGATATATTTATTTTATTTTTTTACTATATACTTATGTCACGTCCAACTGTCCGCCTACCGACCTCCACAGCGTGTATATACTCAACTGTATGAACAGCGCCTGTATATTCAACTACTCGGACAGAAGTCACACCTATCAACTCACTGTCTGTCTATTTATGTAACTAACTTTCTCCTTTCACAGCTTCAGTATCACCAACTATCCGTAGGCCACAATTCTTCAACACCAATGCCGAGTATCCACTCCAACTCGCTGTTACTGTCCTTGTATACCTAGCTTCACTATACTCGTCAACACTACCGCGTATTCACATCCAAAGCTATACCAGTATACCAGTAACTTCCAGAGTACCTACTCCACTCGACACTTTACTGCGTACGCTCATGGCGATATTGCTGTGCTTCTCAAACTCACTAACACTCTATGTGAATATCTCTATGTCTGAACTAACTATGTATGTAACTAAGTAACTAACTCTCGAGCATAGCTGCGTCCCTGTTATACAGCTGCCATTACCTTCTAAAAAGCTCTAGAATGTTCGACCGCATAATAACAATGAACACAAAAGGTTCAGGCGACCGCAAGTAATTAAACACGTCGCGACTTGTTTGTTTTCGTAGCCCGGCTGCTAGCGCGATTGCGTCATCGCTATAAATAGACAGTTGCTCATTGTTGCGGCGACGGCAGCGCGGCTGCGACGGCGGTGGCGACGGCGGGCGTTCCACGTTACAGTATAATCCTATATTATAAACTTCACTTGTTTTTTGATCATACCAATATATTTTTAAGTAATAGCCGTGATAATTAGTTAGTGAGGGTGACTAAAATTTTGAGTAATACTACCAGTCATATGTTTAAGCTTTTTCATAATACCATACTGTTAAATGTGCTTTAACAGTACTGTATGCTCAACCGATATATGCATCAAAACAGCCACGGCCGTTATTTTTTATAACAGTACAATTATTAAAAATCATGTGTTCCTAAAAAAAATCTCAGCATCATGAAATTGTCATGAAGAGCTGTCATATGTCAATATGCCATAGACAATAGAATTTTAAGAAGTTATTTTATGTTATTATGAAAAATACTGAACGTCACACGGCTGATATACAAATAACAGACACGGTTGATTATAAAATCTCGGCTATCGCCTCGATTTTACAACATTCAACCTCATCCGTTATTTGCTACATATCAGCCTTATGACGTTAATAACTATAAAGAACGAATACATGTCAAGTGGCATAATTTTTACTAGACTAATCAAATTTAACACTGACTGATCTGTTTATTTTTATGTGGTGGTATTCGGTATTGTCAATTTTTTAATCAGATTAATTGCAAGTTTCTTTATTTTTGTTCTTTTAAGGTTCAAAGCTCAAAGTATAAAACATCCTTTTGCATGATATGATAATAATTAACAATAATCTTACATAAAAACAAAATTTATGAAAATATGATTGGGCTCATAACTTGTGATTTCGTTGGTTTTAGTGAAAATTCCATATTTCTACAATATTTACAAATAGAAAATAAATCCTTAAACGATCAAATATTGCATTCATGTTGTTTTTAACTTATTTATAGTAAATTTATGTCATTATTTTAACGAGCAACTACAAACATGATACTTAACCTTATTTTTCTAAAAGTATACAATGTCTCAAAATTCTAAGAATACTCGCGAATTTTATTGTATAATCAAACAGAGGAAGTGTTCACAATCATTACAAATATATATGAATATAAATACTTGCTGAATTTTAAAAATCTCGTCTAAGATTCTAACGTTACTTTTTACAGAGTTTAAGAAACTATACTCGTTGTGACGTCACACAATTAGTGCGATGTTTGGTCACCAGATAGAGTCCGCTCAACTTGAATCGCGTGTACCATCTACAACTTTACAACATTACGTATAGACACATACTCATAACTGTTGTAAAAAATAATACACGGCTATCTATTTTGCGTGATGAATAATTCGAAATAATTTATATCGGCCGGATTACTACCCGTATCATCTGGATTCTGGACACTTATTATTTACACTCGGCCACGTATCTCATTGAAAATTATGATTGATACGAAGCAATGCAGTATTCGTCAAAAGCGTGCAGTTAATTACCTATCACTATATTGTACTTGTTGCACTTAGTATCTCATACATTTTTAATTGCATTAATTCTTTTAATGGAGAAAACTTGTACTATTTTACGGAAGAACTATTTTTCTTTATTGTGTATTCAAGTATATTATTTTATTTCAGATATTTTTTCTTTCGTCTCGTCATACTTATTTTCATTTTGCTATGTTCTCGAATCGTATTGTATCTGTAATATTTTCATAATTTTATTTTTACCTTTTAATTATCGGTTTGCCATGACATTTGTATATTCTTCGTTTGGGGAAATATTTTATATTTTTAAGTATTTAATTTAATTTTACTCTTTATTGAATCTAAAGGGCTTTCGCTAGCGCTGTCAGCGGTACTGGACTGCTTCAGTAAAAATACTTGGTTACGTTGGCGCAGTGCGGTTCAAGGGGAATAATACCAGCCTCGAAGCTGCTGCGACCCAAACGCTTCAAGAGCTTTTAAAGCCGTATGACACTTAGCAAAATTTTGTTCAAAATTCTGAACATTTTTCTGATACAAAATTTTGTTCAAAAAAATGTATCGTTGCAAACAGTAAAATGGCCTTCAAAATTCTGTACAGAAAAATGTACAAAATTTTATAGGACTGGTTCTATATTCTAACAAAATTTCTTACAAAATGTGCGCAGAAATGATTGCGCTTTATAACTGTTAGCCGACAGCTGACTAGCTCACGTGTGTAGTCCTTTTTTCTTGAGATATTTGGTCGGTGCTTTTTTTGTGAAGTGGTGTTGTACAACGAAACGATTCAAAACTTATATTTTCTTTACGTATAAGTTCATAAATAATTAAAAATGTCGGTCACGTGAAGACGTGCAAATCTTCAGTAACCAAATTTAACAAATTTTCAAAGTGTTCATCACTTAATCGTATGTAATTCTTATATGAGGCAGGATCTTCTTGTCTTAATTCGTTAAGAAGGTAAAGTACTCCTTTGCCTGTTTCTCTGCGTTTTAACCAACTTCTGCACCATTGTTTTTTTTTATTTGCTTTTCTTTTTACCTTCCGTCACCTTTAGGTAAGGAAGGTATTGTCTTTGGTCAAAAAATTCGGTGGTGAGTTTTTGATGAATAAGCACGTTTTAGGGTCCCTAGAATACGATTTTACTATTTTTACGATCATGTCTGTATGTGTGTGTGTGTGTATGTATGTATGTGTGTCCGTGTGTGTGTGTGTGTGTGTGTGTGTGTGTAACAAAATTTTCGTCTACGATAACTTCCATACTACAATTCTAAAAATTATAATTCTTTCGTATTTCTCTTCGCTACATCCATGCGAAGAGCTGATTAGATTTTGGTTAGAATTGGTCAACCGGAAGTACCCTCATTTGAAGAATTTAACAGTTTTTCTTGAAAAAACTATGTTAAATATCATTTTTTCACATTTAATGTTATTATAAATATTAAAGAATATTTTATTTTCTATACGATTTGATTGCGTTTTATACCTAATATTAAATGGATATAGAGTTAAAAAATTATAAAGAAATTAAATTTCATAAAGTAGCCATAGCTGTGGAAACAGCTACTATATTAAAAAAAATTTGATTGAAAGATGTCAGTGTCAAGTGAAATTGACATAGTGTGTTTGTCTTATAATTTTTACTGGAAATATAGGATCTTTTGCTTTCTGTATGGAATTTGTATAAAATACATACAACTGCTTTAAGGTAATGTACAAGAAATAATAATAATAATAAATCTTTTATTTCTGCAGATACATTACACTGTATATAGAAAACGTCACAAAATAATAATTTTCTGTATGAAATTTGCATAAAATACATGCAACTGCCGGAAGGTAATGTACAAGAAATAGAATATTTAATTTAGCAAGGAACTTTCCGTATGAAATTTGTACAAAATACATAGAACTGACGGAAGGTAATGTGCTGGCCACATCAGATTTTTTTATTTACCGCTGCTATTTTTACTATTGAAGATATTAATATCAGTAATTCTAAATTATAATTTTCTGTATCACTCATTTTGACAGATAGCAGATGACATTAAACAGTCCTTTACGCATGCGCGCAAACAAAATTACGTACAAAATCATGTACAAGTAGCATACCGAGTTTTAAAATTATGTACAGAAAAATGTACATTTTTCTGATCAAAATTTTGTAGCAGAAAAATGTTCATAATTTTGAACAAAATTTTGCTAAGTGTCATACGGCTTTACCCGAGACCGCACTGATACTTATGTTGAAAATGACACCCAAATTTACTGATAACGAAAATGAAATATTAATAAAAAAATCTGATGTGGCCAGCACATTACCTTCCGTCAGTTCTATGAGGTATTTACGAAACTTTGACCGGTGAACTGTTACCGGCAAACAGCTTTTTATCAGGTTATAGCTACCAGAATTGATATTTTAAGAACGCAAGTGGTAAACAGGGTAGATCCATAACCTATGAATAAATTTTAAACCTGTTAGAAATTTGACGTAGTTAACAAACTGAGCAGAGTCCTACTTTGAACACATTTCCAAATTTAACGCGCGCGCTTCGCTTTGCATCACTATCTTTTTTTGAGATTAGATTCTTCATGAATCCGGTAGATGTATCTGGTAGATATGGAACAATTTTCAAACACGGTAACTATTATTTACCCCTCTTGTTTTCGAACACAGTCGGTAGATGCGGTATCTACCGGTAGAATTTTCGTAAATGCGTATGTATTTTCTATAAAATCCACACAGAAAGTTCCTTGCAAAAGATATTAAATTTCTTGTATGTACAACCTTTCTACAGTTGTACGTATTTTATACAAATTCCGTACAGAAAGTTTCGAGCAAAGAGATCCTATATTTCGAGTAAAATTGCACTTGACACTCACATCTTTCAATCAGAATTTTCTTAATATAGTAGCTGTTTCTAGCATAGCTGGCTAATATATGAAATTTAATTTCTTTATAATTTTATAACTCTCTATCCATTTAATATGAAGTATAAAATGCAGTCAAATCGTATAGAGAATACAATGTTCTTTAATATTTATAATAACATTAAATGTGAAAAAATGATATTTAACATCGTTTTTTCAAGAAAAACTGTTAAAATCTTCAAATGAGGATAATTCCGGTTGACTAATTATAACCAAAATCTAATCGGCTCTATATGGATGCAACGAAGAGGATAACGAAAGAATTATAATTTTTGTAATTGTAATATTAGAGTTATCGTAAACGAAAATTTTGTTACACACGCACGCACGCACGCACGCACGCACGCACGCACACACACACACACACACACACACACACACACACACACACACACACACACACACAGACATCATCGTAAAAATAGTAAAATCGTATTCTAGGGACCTTAAAACGTGCTTATTCATTAAAAACTCAACACCGAATTTTTTGACCAAAGACAATACCTTCCTTACCTAAAGGTGACGGAAGGTAAAAATTGTCTAAATAAAGAAAAAATCCTTTATTTCTCTAGTTTGGAACAAATCAGACTACTCTTGGCTCTGCTCTTCTTGCAATATTTTCTAAAATGTTATCCTCCTCTTCTTCCTCGAGCATGAAGCAAAGAAGTATATCAGAATCAATTTTCACAGTTTAAATGGGGACTTATGATTTTAGAATTTTACTGTTGCATTCTACTGAGTTCTGAAGTAACCTTTTAGACAAAGACGGCAAGCTCGAAGAAAGGGACAAAGCACATGGGTCATGACGTCTTAGATAGAATCTAAAACAGTATTTAATAGTGTATTCCGAAATTGAACCAAATTAATCGCGGTTACTTTTTCAGTAACCGGTTGTGTTTTCGGAACGCGGTTACTGAAAGCTGGTAACTTTTCTGTAACCACACTAACCGCGTTAGATCGGCGGTTGTGGTGCAGTTACATTTTGATGTATGACAAATGAACTTTTAACTATTTTAAATTTGTCAAAATCAGGTTAGCTGTTAGCTGGTCAGTTTTCTAGTCCGATGTCGGTAACATTGTAACCGCGATTAAACTGTAACCATTTTCAGTGGTTACCGTGGTTTAATTTCGGAATACACTATAAATGTGTTGGAAAATTTTGTGTTTCAGTATTATTATTTTTTAAAATTTTTCTTCAGCTAATAAATCATTATTATAACAAAACTGATTGTTCATACATACGTCAAACATCACCGCAAAATAAAATAGCAAATATCAAATCGGATTAGGACAATACGTTGAGAAGAGAAGAGAGGCCTTGGTAATACAAAACTATCACTTTCTTCGAGCCTGTCGTCTTTTTCTAAAGACATGTAGTACTTGAGGGGAGAATGAGTGTTATATGACGTCAATTTCATGTCCCCATTGCAACTGACGACGGCCAACCGCGTTCAACCGTCTTTGTTTTCATATCGCCCATCGCGAAATCACTCTTGTTAGCCAAAAACGTTGTAATGAATCAATAAAGCATCTCAAATACTTTTTAGATAATTAGACTGAGTTTTTGCACAAACAAGCACAAAATTTGATTGCGTACCGCTGTTCGACGAATGCATAGTTGGGGGCCAATTCATATATGGCGCTGTTAGAACAAATAGAAATATGTCGTTTCCACTTTATTAAAATACATAACAAATCATTGTTAACAATTACTTCAAATAGTTATCTATTTATTTGATGTTAATAGAGGTCTTGGCATGTCAAATTAATATCTAAGTTGGAATTTACGATAGGTGCTTTGCTTAGTTAGAAATGAATTTATTCGTGTTGTGCGCGCGAATAATAATTATGTATAACGCCTAAAGGGTAAATGAATTTGTCATCTGACAGAGAGCGCGTATTTACTGCCGCAATTAACCATCAATCTTATTCAATTTAATTATTTAATAAAAAGTTTATAATGATTTTATTGAGTGTTCGTTAAAAGATTAATGTGCGTGTTATTTTCTACTTAACATTATTACCTCTAAAACACATTTTATTATCTTAGCCAGTGTTAAATCTGCAAATTAATGGTTTACAACTGTTCTGATAAATTTTTAGCATCTTCACAAGTCGTTACAGCTGGGGTTCTCACACGCATTACTAGCGGGAAATATTGCAACAAGAAAAAGAAATTAAACAGAATATGTACTGCCATTACGGAACTGAAGAATACACTTAACAGACACAGATTGTACTGTGAACCAACAACTAAATAAATCTACATTTTTATAACACAACGCTATATAATTTTCTTTGATTTCTAACACTCGCATTTACTATTTCGTGTCTATACTTTTCACTTATAACCGCAAGAATTTAATTGGGTTTATTATATGCAAATATACTCTTTTCGTTTATCTGGATCATAAGAACATAAATTAAGAAATTTTGTCAAAGTAACATTTGGTGTTGCCGCAAGACCAAGACCAGTCCTGGTCTTGTCGGGTCTCGACTAAAAAGTCAAGACGAGACGAGACCAGAATCGAGTCTTGTCGAGAAAGTCTCGACAAGACTCTCGACTTCAGTTATTCGGTATTTTTTCAAAAAAAAAATTTTGCTACAAATCTGTTAAAAGTAGGCTTTTTAATGTTTGTTTTTAGCGTTAAAAATGTCATTTTATGACACCAATGTTAAAAGTGACAGATCATTGTTACTTTTGACACTAGTGTTAAAAGTGAATGTCAAAAGATTATTAGAAATACAAATTTAAATTAAAAGATAGTGTTTGTAGAAAAATAGTGTGATATACGTGTTAAAAGTGATTTTATTTTGTTCGAAGGTTTGGATCACTCCGCTTCGCGTCATGTTCCAAACTTCCTTCTCAGAAAATAAAATGTCACTTTTAACACATATCATAAATAACTATTTTAAAGTGATTCAAAAATTAAGAGCAATGTTATTAATACTATCTGAAAATTCATAAAAACAAGAGACATATTAATTTTTAATCTTGTGTTCCCAAACATTAATTTATGTAAATACAAAAATTTAAATGCGATTAGAAATTCACATATTAGGCTGGAAGCTTTGCTTAAATTTCAAAAAATTGTAAACTGTACAAAATAGGTATAATACTTGTATTCATCTACACATATAATGAAATAAAAGCATATTTACTACATAAATTTTAGTATAATAAATAAATTCATAAACCTTTAAACCGTTACATTACAATGTATACGTTACGTAGGTTAAAAACTACCCAGTGTAAACCGAATATTTAAAAATTTGTAATTTTATTTTATATCCTATGAAATGTTCTAAAAAAATGAATTTTCAAATTGAATTTTCAAATTGACTAAAATTATTTCCATTTTTCAATCAGCACAAAAGTTAAACCTACCTACAATGAAAAATATCATATTTGAAAGTAAACATAGACTCTTAATGTGCCAATTACAGCAATGAATATCGGATATATTTATTTTATTGTAGTTTTATTTTTGTTTTATATAATTTAATACTGCACCTACTACCTACATAAATTTACAAAAAATTCTGTTGTGTTTCTTAGAATTGTGTTACAATGGAAACTACCGACAAAGGTTTGACGACCTTAAGCCCTTAGAGTACAATCATATTGTAGATTTTTATACAAAACGCAAGGATTCTTAAAAATGTAACCCCATAATATACAATTGCGCATATTTATATATATATATATATATATATATATATATATATATATATATATATATATATATATATATATATATATATATTACTGGATACTGTCAGTTTCAGATCAGACCTATGTTGATTAAGCTTTTTTACTCGTTTTAGTAATACATGCTCTTAAAATTTATCGACAAACTAATGAATCACCCTGACTGTAAAAATAAAAATTTAGTCACTTACCCTATTTCCATTACTCGAAATCTCAGTCATACAGCATTTAATATGTGTCATGTTTATGTTAAATGGGCTGGATTCTAGTTTATCCAGAATAGGAGAAATTGCAATTTTTTTGTTGTAATGTCTTTTTTTAGCTAAAATATAATAAGGAAACACAAAATTGGTGCGCGGAAGCAGGTATTTATATATTTTTTTGGAATAATAAAGTTTAACTTTACCTATAATAAAGTTGTGTTTTTTGCAATGAAATGAACACTGGAAATGCTTGTTAATAAGACACAATACACTTTTCAGTAAAATACTACATTAAAACGCAAAAAATGGGGTAGAAAAGTAATTATTTATAGATATTTTAGGAAAAATGCAGTTTAACCTAAAATGATTAGAAAAAATCCTGACAAAAACAATATCTAACGCACACCAGGCACACACATTCGACATCGCTCGGCTCTCAGAGGAAAAGAAGGAAAATAAGACAAAATTTTGCAAATATACATTAATTGAAACAGTATTATTCGTATGAAAGCGTAAGTACCTACTTAAACATGGAAATGTTTGTAAAGGGTTTTTCAATAAGGGCGGGTCGATGTTGAAATGGAATAAAACAAGATGTGTGTGAGGTATTAACGAAATTCTTTTTTTATTTGAAAGGCCCATGTATGCCATTATGTATGGAATATAATATCCTTCAAATGTCCGCCGCGGCTTCTCACGGTGGCACGGATCCGAGTGGTCCAATTTTCAATGACTCTGCCGCATAGATCCGGCTGAATTTGAGCGATGGCATTGGTAATGTTAACTTTAAGGGCATCCGTCGATTGCGGCTTATTGGCATAGACCTGCGACTTCAGGAAACCCCACAAGAAAAAGTCTAGTGGGGTCAAATCGCACGATCTTGGTGGCCAATTCACGTCACCTCTGCGAGAGATAACCGTACCCTCAAATCGTTCATGCAGAAGGTCCATTGTGGCGTCCGCTGTGTGGCACGTAGCGCCGTCCTGCTGGAAAAACATGTCGTCTACCTCCATATCATCCAATTTGGGAAAAAAGAAATCTGTTATCATCATTCTGTAGCGCTCGCCATTGACGGTGATGGCCTCACCAACGTCGTTTTCAAAAAAGTACGGACCAATGACGCCGCCGGCCCAAAATCCGCACCAAACGGTAACTTTTTGTGGATGCATTCCGACCTGGTGAACCTCGTGTGGGTTGATGTCGTCCCATATACGGCAATTGTGTTTATTAACATAGTCATTCATCCAAAAATGCGCCTCATCGCTAAAGATGATTTTTCGGTCAAAATTGGGGTCCTCTTCCAAACGCTCCGAAGCCCAGTCAGCGAACAAACGGCGTTGTCTATTGTCATTAACTTTGAGCTCCTGGGTCAGTTGGATCTTGTACGGGTGTAGGCCCAAGTCCCGACGCAAAATTCGCCAAGTTAAAGTCTGCGAAAGACCGAGTTCTTGTGCACGGCGAGGAATTGATTGCCTCGGGTTCTCCTGCACACTCTCTCGGACCGCGGCAATGTTCTCGGCCGATCTGGCGTTCCTTTGACGTACGGGTGTTGGCTGATTATTTACCGAATCGGTCGTCTCGAATTTGGCCACCAAACGTTGGAGAGTCGACTTTGAAGGGCCACCGCGTCTGCCGTAAAATGGGCGCAACGCGCGCTACGTTTTCACTAACGAGCATTCATTTTGATAATACAGTTTTATCATTTGGAAGTGCTGCTCAATCGTGTAACTTGCCATGGTGATTTGGCATCTGTGACAGAATAATAAACAACAGATTTGACAGACGCCACCAAAACAACATCGCCGCCACAGCCTGCCAACATCGACCCGCCCTTATTGAAAAACCCTTTAGTTCATCTAACCTAATTTTATTCAGAAAAAATGCCAAAATCTCTAAAAATATAGCTTTCCGCACCGAAATTTTTGCGGTATTTATTGTTTCTAATAGTTACCAACTATATATATATTTATATATATATATATATATATATATATATATATATATATATATATATATATATATATATATATATATATCATTAATATAATATTCTTGAATTCTGGATAAACTAGACTTTAGCCAATTCTATATAATGGATATTTCGAGTAATTATTAACATCTACTATGATATACCGTTTCAGAAATTGTGTTGACGTTCTGTGTAATCCTGTAACAAACTCATATCTAGTGACTTTTCAGTAACTGCTAGATAGCTAGATCAAACAAACCCTGGAGTATAACGCGGCGGTAAACTGTAACGCGAAATAGCGAGACGTACCTAGTTATAATTCGTATAAATGCACAGACTGTAGAATGACTGATACCTTCCAACGTCATTAATTAAATAAAATGACATTTCTATTCCTACCCCACGTATCTTAGATGAGAAGAAAAATTCCCTGCTTCATATTTATATTATGTATATGATCCATTACCATTACCATTCTTGTGCACTGATACAAACGCCGTGCTGTAATCTACATCGGCGCAATTTATATCGGAATGATAATTCAGCAACAATTAAAGTAACATTTGATGAATATGAATGCTGGTGCGGTATGCACCGAAGCCTTACTCTGACGTAATTAAAGCTGTGATCGCAATGCACACACTACGGTAGTTGCGAATTAAAATTGCATCGTTTTATGAGCCAATGCTCCCATCATGAATTTTACACGCTGTTGGACACCGTATAAAGAATCCAATGCTAAGGGAGAGTAAAGATAACAGAGATACTAATGATTCATTGATATTTTGAAATTAATTAATAGAGGATAGTGAACAAAGAGACTTATTCAAATGTGTTATTGATGCTCAAAAATATTATACAGTATACTTCCCAACCTTATATATATATATATATATATATATATATATATATATATATATATATATATATATATATATATATATATATATATATATATATAGTGATGCACGCGAAGCGAGACGAGACGAGAAATATAAAATATCGATCTCGTCTCGTTTTCGGATCTATAATCTCAATTTCGATCTCGTTCTCGCACATTTTTTTAGGCCTCGTCTCGTTCTCGCACGAGAGTCTCGCGAGAGTCTCGCTATAAAAATAAGCGCTTGCGCACTACAAGAGGCAAGTTCGCACCGTCTTCCGTGTATTTGCAGTCTTATAACTATAATAAAGATACGAAACACTAAATTCTGGTCACCAAATTATTTCAATACGAATATAATGTTTAATCATTTATCACCAAATTGTAATCTCTAAACTATTTTAATACGATCATCTGTTAATACATTCTGCCACCAGTAACACGAATTAAACATTAATATTTTTTTTTTGTAACTAAAATTACCTACACTTTATCATTAAATATATGTCACTATTTAAGTAAGATTTGGTCATAAGAAACCGCTACACTGGTAATCCGCCGGCAATCAATCACTCTGCTTCTCTTCATGTTGGCTCCCATCGACGCTTAATATAACATTCTTTACTTTTCAGGGGCGGAAAGAATTTTATTAACCGTGGTTTTTAACTGGGGTGAATCAGGGGCTGAAATATTGGAGGAAACTAGTTCTATTGGATGCAAAACCGATTGTCTTTATTTTGCATTTCTTCGCTGTGGGACCGATACCAATCGACTCTAGCTAGACTCAATTAATATAGTGGACTCATATAATTTTCACATTCACGTGTTCTATGCACGAATTGACGTTGACTCCACTCCTTGTACGGTGCATTTTTCATTGAAATTATGAATCAAAGCTATAAAGTTACAAAAACTTTTTATTGCGACTCTCGCGAGGATCTCGCGAGATTTCTCGTTTCTCGCACACTGAGAAAAAGATATAATTACGTGAACTGTAAATTTATTTGTTACAAATAAATCCTAAGCTTGAATAGATCCAAATATATCTACAATTGAAGCATTTATATGTCTCAAATAAATATATATCTTCTATTTCATAAGAACTATGCATTTATTTACGTTAAAAATTATTTTAATTGCGCTAAATTTATTTCATTATTATTGGATATATAATAATTTATTTGAACTAAATTTAAATATCTACCTCTCATAACCTGTCCACTCTAAATAGATTAAAATTGAAGGAAAATAATTAAATAAGGACTAGTACATTTAATTTATTCGTACACCATATTTTTATTAACACACACATTTAATCCTTAAGTATATTAATGTACATATACCGATGCATGTGCCTTGGTATAAAAGATACACTGAATGCAAAGCAAATATCCAAAACTCCACTCAAGAAGTATATTTTTCACTGTTTCGTCACCCATATTCACTACTTTTTAGCACACGAATGAAAAACAAATCGCCAGAAATGAACACTGTCACAAATGAGCACCACCATAAACAAGATGCAACGTACAACAAATGAACAAGTCCATACAAGTCACTTCACTTAAAATCGTCATTTGACAAATAGAACATTTTTCACTCAATGGAAATATTATTTTGCCACAAATAATATTTATTTGTGACAAATAAATATAGATTCATACAATAAAAACTATTTTTCATTGTAATTAAGATAAAGTTTACACAAATATATTATGAATTTCTAAACAATTACATATTTGTAAGAAACAAATAAATATTTCAGAAAATTATAAATTTATTTATTAAAAATCTCAATTTTAAATGCTAAACATAAATATATTAGTTTATTTAATAAAATATATTTCATATTAAAGATTAAATTGTATTTGTTCCAAAGTTGCAATAATTAAATGAATGAAGTACCCCTTAATTATGAATATTTATTTGCTAAAAAACAGTCATTTTTCTCAGTGCAGTTATTATATCGATCTCGTCTCGAATTTTGAACTGCAATCTCGCTCTCATTCTTGTCTCGCATAATGTAACGAGACGAGACGAGATGCGAGAGTACTCTCGCCTCGTCGTGCATTACTACTTATATTATATTATAGTTTTATTCCCTCCACTGTAGACGACGGACATATTTAATTGAGCTCCGTAGTTATTATTATATAATTCCATTAAACCAATAAATCGCTACTGTCGAAACAAAAAGTCATAGGTAAGTCGTTTATTTTTATCGCATTTGGATGCATGGTCATGAACTTCGAAGACTTATAACCTTGTTCTCAGACAAAATTATGTACGTTGGGATTCCACATTTAATCCAAACACAATAATTGTAAAGTAGTGAAATATGATAGTTGTGGAGACCGGCCACCAACGCATCTACCACTAACGACGAGACGTAATCACTGATGAAGTGATGTAACTCATTATTTAAATACACAATTATTTGTACAAATTAGGAACTTAGTTGTGTTCAGACATTCATTCAGTGTGGTGTGTAGTGGTTTTATAAATTATTGCAATGTATGTAAATACAATAGTATATTATTTAACGAGCATATAATAAAGGCTATATCCACGAAGTTGAAGTTTACAGAATACGAGCCATTGGCGAAAGTAATATAGTCATTATATGTGAGTCAAATCCTATACTTTGTCTACAACTCTCAAACATAAATGTATGATAAATATATTTCGTTTTGTTATGTTACAGACTTTGATTTTGGCATTACAACGGGAACTGCAATGATGCCAGGTATTTAAGTTGACGTGAGTAACTGATTAATTTATTCATTAAGTTTAATTAGCTAGTATATTTCAAATTTATCAATCAATACAAACAAACAGAGGTTTTTAAAAGTATCAATAATACAATATAGGCCACTTATTGTTAAAAAAAGTCTTGCCATGAAATATTGTCTGAAAATTGTAAAATAATGACATATTAGCAGTTCAAAATCAAAATAAGTCAAAATATTGGTCTTGTCAAAATAACATTGTTGTTATCAAAGTGACACACGAACACAAATAAGCTGATTTGAAATCCTTTAAGGTTGCTCGAGTCACGTGTCTGCTCACGACCATAGGTATGAGTATCATAGTGAAAGTATTTAGAGTTGGCTATAAAATGTAATTGTAATTCAATAGTTGTGGATAAAATTTATTTAAATGTTTTAATTAAATAAAATATAAAATTACAAATTGCAATGACCAATAATTATATAAATTTTTTACTCAAGGTTTTAGATTTATACAAAGTAATTTGCGAGATGTTAGTAATTCATTCCCAGTATCGGGAAAAAAATATTTATAGAGATATTGAAACTGATAAATTAATGACTTAATTCGGGAATGGATGGTCTCATTCTTAAGCATACTGAGTCAGTATATGCTCGAAGGTCTCATGACACAAGATGAATGATTCACATTTATTCCAAACTTAAATGTCTTAATTCGTAAAATCTTAATATTGAAGAAATTTTCAGATTCTCTCCAGAAAATATCTAAATACATTTTTGTAATTTATCTTCATTTATCTTACACATTTAAAAAGTCATTTCAACAATGTCAAATTTCTCTTATTTTTACTGCTAAAACTTTTAAAAGCTGGTCATGCGTAATGATGAGATTCTTGAAATTTTTAAATCGATCGCATTCAACCACGGGAATTAAATAAATATGTACGATATACTAAATTGGAGAACTTCATCAGATTCTTCTAGCACTTAATTTTTGGGCCTGGCTATGGATCTTATAAAGCGATTACAGGGCAAAATTTCAATTTTCCGTGAGGTCAATCAACGATTGCAAAATTTCCAACTAGCAGTTATCAGAAATGATGGACAAATATTGAGAATCGATATGCCTTTTAACTCACTTGTTAATAACTTCATTGCTATATTTTTAAAAACGATTTTTCACAACGAACGTTTTTAACAATGTCGATAATTATATATTTACTGAATACCAATTGAATGACAGTGTTACAAGAGTTGCTAAAACCTAACGACTATGATAACAACTATCTGAGTGAATTAGGCCGAATATCTGTTAACATTTTCATTCACACTAAAATCACTGTCGATGAACTATGGATACTAAGCTCACTCCTCTCTTGGTTTCCACATTTTTCGAGTATATACTCGTAAATTTCAGTTTATGATAACTGGGATAAAATGACAAACCGGTCGGGACTCTAGGACTAGGACATGTACATGCTTCTGAAACTGAAACTGTACCGGTTATACCGGAAATTCTGGCAACGATAGAAATTCAAAATCCAGCACCCGTAATAGTCAACCAAATATAAATTACTGGATGAGCAGTTTTGCTGATTTATAAATTCTTTGCTAAAATACTTTTCATATATTCCAGATGTCAAATATAACACGCAAAGTTAAATTTTGTATTCATTCATCGGTTAGTCTGGCATTGTGATTTAATAAGTGGTATAATGACATGTGTAATTATTGTTCACTTTGAATTAAGGCATAGATTATCTGTATCTTGTGCATCTTGTCTCTCATTAACAGAAATGGATTAAAAGCGAAATGAGTCGGATTGCATTTGATTGCATTGCAGACAATGTTGTAATTAAGTTCCGACCGTTACGTGGTTGAGGTGGAGAACTGTTTAGCATGCACGGCGCGAGTCGTCTGGACACCAAATTACACCAGCCAATGCAGAGCCAATTTGCTCACACACTCAATGACCCACCGGTAATTTGCCTCTCACCTGCACAATATCATCCTAATATAGATATTAACAACGAATTATTTATTTCTTCTTTTATAACCAACCACAAGTACACTCGATATGAATTTTCACAACATGATACAAATTTGCAACTTGTACGAAGTATAGAGAGTAATAATCCAAATTTCATGTCAATTTTCAAAGTTTGGGGAGTTTATCCTTAAAAGCGATGAACAATCTCAGTCGTACAACATTTATTCTTACAAAATCGACATTTCTGATTCTACACACATACCTTCTTACCCTTACCAGGGTAAAGCAAGTTCATTAAGTAAGTGATAACCAACGATTAAGTTGTAAAATTATTCTTACCACCTTTGGTTAGAGCTAACCGGAAGTTAAAACTTTTATTCGCATCGCTTCTAACCTTCAATTTAATTCTTAACCAATGGTTACTAAACAGTCATTTTAACTAGAGGTGATAGACTCGGGCCTTAAACATTTACTTTTACAAACATCGCACAAAAAATTCGCAAAACATGTACATAATACACATGTATATATATATATATATATATATATATATATATATATATATATATATATATATATATATATATATATATATATATATATATGTGACTATTCCGAGAATTCTCTTATCAAAATGTCTTACAGAAAGTATTGAAGAAAGTCTGACATATTATACAGGCTGTTTCAAAAATACAGTAAAAAATGCAAGGGCATATACCTAATACTGACCAAAATAATTAAAAAAGCTTAATCAACATAGGACTGATCTTCAACTCCGAGAAAAGCGAAAAATCGAAAAAAAACTGACAAAGATAGTGATCGAGCAAAATTTTGTCTGTCTAAATCAGTGGTTCCCAACCTTTTTTTGGCCAGGGACCACTGTGATTTCTTTGGTCTTACCAGGGACCACAAGGTTAAAGAAAAATAAACTGAGTCAATTTAAAAATACACTTTATTCAAAACTTTTAACGTAAGTATTTATTAAACTCAAAAGTAACATGCATTGTAAAAGAATTGTAATAGAAGACAACATTTAACAAAAAAGAAACTTTATTCAAAAATGTTAACATAAGTATTAAACTGAAAAGTAACATGCATTGTAATAAAATTGTAATAGAAAACATAACATTTTTAGCAAAAAATTAAATTCGATTTGCATTAATGTGATTTTTGAGCTTGCATCTTCTGTACAAGTTCAGTAATCCTGGGGCTAATATTATTACTCAAAGCTACACGCATACTATTATACCTGGGGCCCGATTCTTGAAATTTTTCGTGTACGTAAGTGGTAGAGATGCGCATACGAACTGCATATTGATATTCTTGAAGCGAAATCGTGTGGTTGTAGGCGAATATTCCGTGCGCAATTACATCGCATGGGTATGAATAACTTGAAAGTATCATTCGCACACGAAACTGTATCTGTCAATGTTACTTGTGTTTGGTGTATCAGTACTTAGATAATATAAATCAATTTATGTTTTATATAATTCCGGGTACGTTTTATGATCTTATAATGACGCCAGCAATGAGTGCCCGTGAGGTGACGTCTGGTAAACGCCCGCACGGTACAAATATGTCATCATTACCGATATCTGCGTACAAGGCAGATTGGCACACCCAGCAATGGGTAATATGCCATGATGATATATTTATTTATTTATTTATTTTATTTATATTGACGCCAATTATAAATCTAGAACGATGCAATGGATTGTTAGAAAAGAATTTTAGATGCCTCTTAACGAGCTTTGCATTTCAAATCTGAAATGGTTAGCAAAATTGGAGTATTATTATTGCATAACACCTGCATATTAATATTGCCATATTATGTACGTACATACTGTAAACTAAGAAAAATAATACCTACTATATCAAATATATTATGTATATATAATAAATTTTGAATATTAAAATTACACTTATGACAGCGCCGTTGACAACTACGGCTGACAGCTTTGGTTGACAGGTTGACAGTGACAGATAAAAAACAATTATATGATGAACCATCACGTGGTACAAATGTTTCGTTTGGATTGGCTGCTATAAACTACGTTCGCTTGCTTTCGAGAATCGTATGCGTAGGCTTCGGCCGAGTTTCGTTTGGTATTCAAGAATACTACTCATACGTACAGTACTGTTCGTGCACGAAACTAACCACACGAATTTTGTCGCGTGTGGAAAATTTCGCATGATTTCAAGAACCGGGCCCATGGTGCGTTCGGCTTATACGCACTGTGTACGAAAGGAGTTGGAGTGGATTTTTGTCACGTGACATCGGAGTGCTCTGCCGCTCTGGAATAAACAACGAATGCTCGAACAATCCGTTCATTTGACAATTAGATTTATAACCGTTATCTTTTAAAATAACTTAAATATTTGTAAAATACATAGGTATGTGTTTCTTTTTTAATATTATTATCCATTTTACACACAAAATTAATGATATCTGAAGCCGTGATCTGAGCTTCAGCATCAGGGAATGTCATGTGCAACAAGACAAAATTCACATTGCTCATGTCTGCCCTGGCGTTCCCTCGTTTAGAGGTGGGACTTATGGAGCGAGTTCTTTTTGATCTACTCCGAAATACCCGATCGCTTTTACAAAAGTACTTTTCACTCCAAATTGAATATCCGAACACACAAAGTGCATTTAGAGCGAAAAGAGCAAAAATATTGCTATACCCGAACGCACCAACAGTCGAATCACTGGGCGCGTTTACTGAGACCTCAGCACTCGTGACAAAAAAAGCTGCGCGTAAAGCATAGAAAAGCGAGTGAGAGAGGGGTGGGGGGAGTAAGGTGCATTGTTGCCTTTACCATATGTAGCAAGCACTCGTACCGAAGCTACACCACCGCGTAACATATAATAATTTAAAACAAATAAAAATTTGAAATCTTTCACGGACCATATTTATAGCTCTTGCGGACCACTGGTCTAAATAGACTATAAAGAAACAATAAAATTTTATATGAAACGTTTTTCTCAATTTCTAATAGTTACAAAGTTATTTGAAAATTAAATATTGGCCAAGGTCGCCACAATATTTAACATAGTACAATTATTTGATTTTTTTTTAAAAAAACAAAAGCACATCTAAGATGTCCTCTGAAAGGTAAAGAAAAAATGCCATTTAATCAAAGTCGTAACTCTTATAGTTTTCGAAATAGCAGACGTAAACCCCATAAAACCCATTTTTGCTCGATCGGGTTATTTTTTATATTTACCTATAGTGTACATGTGGTGCGCTTTTGGAGGGCCATCTTAGATGTGCTGTTGTTTTGACAAAAATTCTCATAAGGTTCTAGAAAATGGCGGAAAGCTGAATTTGGTCGATATTTTCATTTTGAAATTACTTCTAAACTATTAGTAATCGAAAAAAAAATAATTAAAATGCAAAAGTTAGATATTTTTATTGTCTATCCACTGGCATACGAAAATAATTTTTCTTTAGGTAAGTTTTCGAGATTAATACATACATTTTTTAAAATTTAAGGTGCATTCGCAAATGAAAATTAGGTTTAGATTTATGGTTTATACTTTAGATTTAAAGACTTTGGCCGCATATTATGTAATGACTCCATTCACACTTCAGAATTTAGGGTCTCTAAATCCAAATTATAAAGCTAAACATTGCAAGGTCCAAACTTTAGGTTTGTGATTTAGTTTGACGTCACAAACTTCACAAATGAGAACGAGTCTGAAATGATATATATATACCCATCTTTATTTAGTGTCCACTTGGTGGATTCGGTTTTTTAAACAAATGCGAGAACATGGAGACTGTCATAACTTAATTTCTGAAGTATAACCAATAATGCCAAGCGAATGACAGTTTTACAGCACACAGATGTCTTGTTGATTACTATTCTACCGATATTTTAATCTTGTTTTTGAAGCATTTACACAGATGTCTGCACATATCAAAAGTAATTTTCAGGTAATTTTAATTTACATTTATGAGTGACTATTTAAACTTAAACTAAAACCATAAACCTTATTTTCATTTGTGAATGCACCTTTAAGGTTAATGAATTTTTTGACTTCCCTTGAAGGTCTCTTCAATTTTAAAGAAAGAAGGTACTCTGAAGGACATCCGATAAAATGCATTGTTTATTTCAGATATAATTTTGAGTAAAAAATATGATGTAAATCCTATTCGTCTTAGGGCCGCTACTTCAATTTGCTGGTAAAGTTTTAGTTAATTTAACTGCCAGATACAGAAAAAATATCGCATCATATAATTGAAGTGTCTATAATTTTGTCAATTTACGCTCTAATATTGATACAATACTTATTTTATCTGGCAGTTAAATTAACTAATATTTTAATAGGAGATTGAAGTACTTACCCTTAGTTAGTAAAATACAAGAAGTCAAAGTTTTATAAATAATCAGTTAATTTTGACTTCTTGTATTTTGGTAGTGACGCACGCGAGGCGAGACGAGACGAGAAATATAAAATATCGATCTCGTCTCGTATTCGGATCTGTAATCTCGATCTCGCTAGCGTTCTCGCAAATTTTTGGGTCTCATCTCGTTCTCGCACGAGAGCATCGCGAGAGTCTCGCTATAAAAATAAGCGCTTGCGCACTACGTATTTACGTCACTATTTAACTACAAGAGACAAGTTTGCACCAATAGCACTGTCTTTCATGTATTTGCAGTCGTATAACTATAATAAAGAGACCACTAAATTCTGGTCACCAAATTATTTCAATATGAACATAATGTTTATTCATTTACGGTCACCAGAAAATGTGATAAGTTAATAAATAATTTAATTTACCTCTAAAATATCCAATTTATCATCTAATTGTGATCTCTAAACTATTTCAATAAGAACACATTCTGTCATCATTAAAACGAATTAAACATTTAAAAATTACTAAAACTACCTACACTTTTTCATTAAATATATGCCACTTTTTAAGTAATATTGTTATAAAAAAAACCGCTACACTGGTAACCCGCCGGCAACCAATCACTCCGCTTCTCTCCCTGCTGGCTCCCATCGACGCTTAATGTAACATCCTTTACTTTTCAGGGGCGACAAGAGTTTTATTAGCCGTGGTTATTCGATGCAATACCGATTTTGTCTTTATTTTTGCATTTTTTCACTCAGGGTCCGATACTAATCGGCTCTAAATAGATTCAAAAAATATTGTGATTTCATATAATTTTCACATTTGCGTGTTCTATGCATGAATTAGCGTTGACTCTACTCCTTGTACGGTGCATTTTTCATTGAATTTATGAATCAAAGCTATAAAGTTACAAATACTTTTTATTGCAAGATTCTCGCGAGATTTCTCGCTTCTCGCAGTTGTTATATCGATCTCACCTCGAATTTTAAACTGCAATCTCACTCTCATTCTCTTCTCGCATAATGCAACAAACCGAGACGAGATGCGAGAGTACTCTCGCCTCGTGCATCACTTTATTTTGGCAACTAACAGGCATTTTTTTTACTTAAAAAAGATTTGAAGGTTATACTGCAACTTTATCATAAGCTTATTACATCTAATGGGGAATAATTTTGAAGGGGACAGTATTATCACCAATGATAAAATTATTAATTTTTAAATCAAATGAAATTTTTTGATATTTATACTTTCGTAAAATTGTGTGAGGACCTGTACACGTCTTTAAAAGAAAATAAATATCTGTTGGTTATTTTATTTTACGACTTAAAAACCAATTTTTCAAGTAATTGCCTTAAAATAGCCATATAAAATTATAGCACTTTATGCAAAAATTGAAAAATTTAACCTACAATTTACTTTCTCAAAAATTGGTTCAATCAAAATACTTTCATCTTAGTCGAAGACGTAGTCAATAATTACACATCAACAATAAATAAAGCAATTCAGAGTTGAATCGTCAATTAATTCGTTTCATAAACATAAAACAGCGAGTATGCAAATCCGACTATCGTTTCATTATGCAAAATTGCTTTAAAATCCAATGATTACACCCAGCAAGTGTTGATTATTTGCCAAGAAAGAATATTTCATATCTTGATCTAAGAAACTCCGGTGAAGAATTTCAAGGCGCTTCATTGTTTCGAACTGAATTTACAACCTAAACAATATTCAAATTAAATTGTTTCATAAAATCTTCCTTGACTGCGTAATATAATTACAGACACGTATACCTACAGATCTTTTAATATTTTTAATTACTACTTATGCACAGGATTTATTACATACTGGAAAATTATGGAAGCCCTACTAATCTATTATATTCCTAATCATAACATAACATCTAAGTTTTGTAACAGATATGTTTTGTAATATTCCCAAGATATAGTATTATTTTAATTAAAAGTAGGTATTGTTTTCACTGGTCTTAGCATCGTTTATATTTTTATTCTTTAAGTGTTCCTTTTTACTTCCTTGTACAAAGTATTCGCGAAAAATTTCGGTTTCCAGATTTCGACGGAAATATCGATTTTGGCCATCCCTGAATCCATTCTGACTAACTTCGTCGTGACGTCTGAACGTACGTACGTAACTCGCATAACTCAAACACGGTAAGCCGTAGAAAGTTGAAATTTTGTATTTAGGACTTCTATAACATCTAGTTGTGCACCTCCCTTTTTGGTCATTACATAATTTCCAGAAATGGTACTTTATTTGAAGCCTATAATAGATTTAAATGAAAAACTATTTTAAAATATAATCTAAAACTTTTCAAATTTGGTATATAAAACTTTTATGTCAATTGTAATAACATAGTAGATTTTGGTTAAAACAGGCTAACCGAAAATGACATATTACCTGAAGTTGTTAACAGTTTTTCTTCAATAAAATTGTTTCATTTTGATTTTAGAAATAAATGCTTCAAATAAAAGTTTTAGAGAATTAAATTAGCCCTTTGTATAAGCGAGATATGTAAATTTAAAACTTATACACATTTGGTTTTTGTAATGAAGCTTGCTATGGATTAGGACAAAAAATAACAAAAAAAAAAAATAAAAAATAGATGTTAATGTCAAATTACGTTAAATACGTGCAATTTTATAATTGAGTCTATACTTCATATTAGTCTTGCGTACAAGGAAGTCGTGTGGTGTCCACATCAGATTTTTTATAACTACAAAAGTTACTTTATTCTTCTGTAGTTTCCTCTATCCCTCCAAAAAACTTATTAAGTTTGTTTTTACTTCCTTTTACAAAGTAAAGGAAGTATTGTAATCGCGAAAAATATCGGTTTTCAGATTTCAATGGAAATATCCATTTTGACCATCCCTGAATCCATTTTAACTCAAAAACGGTAAGCCGTAGAAAGTTGAAATGTTGTATTTATTACTATTATAACATCTAGTTGTGCACCTCTCTTTTTGGTCATTACATAATTTCCAGAAGTGGAACTTTACTTGAAGCCTATAATAGATTTTAATGAAAAACTATTATAAAATATAATCCAAAACTTTTCAAACAGGCTAACCGGAAGTGATATATTACCTGAAGTTGTTTTTCTTGAATAAAATGGTTTCATTTTGATTTTAGAAATAAATGCTTCAAATAAGAGTTTTAGAGAATTAAATTCTGCGCCTAGCACATCAAGTATTATTAAATTAGGCCTTTGTATAAGCGAAATATGTATATTTAAAATTTATATACTTTTTGGTTTTTGTAATGAAGCTTGCTATGGATTAGGACAAAAATAACAAAAAAAAAATAGATGTTAATGTCAAATTACGTCAAATACGTGCAATTTTATAATTGAGTCTATACTTCATATTAATCTTGCGTATACAAGGAAGTCGTGTGGTGTCCACATCAGATTTTTTCATAAAATATATAGGATCGCCAATCGAAGAATATAAAAAAAGTACTCTAAAAAGGTGCAAACCAAAATTCAGTATTATTTCACAATTGGAGGTTATTCGCAAAAAAACATCATTGGTTACATTTTCGTCTATGCAGAGTGATAAAAATCTGACGTGGACACCACACGACTTCCTTGTACGCAAGACCAATATGAAGTATTATTATTAATTATAAAATTGCACGTATTTGACGTAATTTGACATTAACATCTATTTTTTTATTTTTTTGTTATTTTTTTGTCCTAATCCATAGCAAGCTTCATTACAAAAACCAAAAAGTACATGTTTTAAATATATATATATATATATATATATATATATATATATATATATATATATATATATATATATCGCTTATACAAAGGGCTAATTTAATAATACTTTATGTGCTTATTTGAAGCATTTATTCTAAAATCAAAATAAAACCATTTTATTCAAGAAAAACTGTTAACAACTTCAGGTAATATATCACTTCCGGTTAGCCTGTTTTAGCAAAAATCTGCTATGTTATTCCAATTGATATAAAAGTCTTATATACCAAATTTGAAATGTTTTGGATTATATTTTAATATAGTTTTTCATTAAAATCTATCTAGGCTTCAAATAAAGTACCATTTCTGGAAATTATGTAATGACCAAAAAGGGAGGTGCACAACTAGATATTATAGAAATCCTAAATACAAAATTTCAACTCTCTACGGCTTACCGTTTTTGAGTTATGCGAGATAAGTACGTACGTACGTACGTACAGACGGTCACGACGAAATTAGTCAGAATGGATTGAGGGATGGTCAATGGTTCCGTTGAAATCTGAAAACCAAAATTTTTCGCGAATACAATACTTCCTTTACTTTGTACAAGGAAGTAAAAAGGGTATAATTTTTAAGAACATATAGAACTGACCAAAATGAGTAAAAATAGCTGAATCAACATGAGTGCAATCTTCAAAAGGTAGTTTCCGAGGTGTAAGGCAGTGAAAAATGATTATTAACAGGATTTACTTCTGCTATCTCGAAAACTATAAGAGTTACGACTTTGATTTCAGAGATCATCTTAGATGTGTGTGTTTTTTTAATCAAATAATTGTAATTAAATGTTGAGGCGACCTTAGCCAATATTTAATTGTCAAATAACTTTCTAACTAAGAAAAATGTTTTAAATATTTATTTTTTATATATTCTATTTACTGAAAGGCAAAATTTTGTTCGATCACTATATTTGTCAGTTTTTCTTCGATTCTAATACAATGTGGCCTCTTTCTTGGAAACTAGTGAATATCAGACCTGTAGTACAACAATCCTTGTTTTAACTAAAACGGTATGTTAAGAAATATCAAATACAAATTTCAATATTTAATTTTACCGTTATTTTGAAAGAACGATTTATTAAAAAATATTGTTTAGAATAAAACTACGTTCTGTTTTAATATCATATTTGGTAAATTTGATATTATTATTATTAAATAATGAAATTTGACATTTTTTAAAACAGCATTTTAATTAAAACTAAGGATATTAATATATACACTGGATTGCTAACTTGTATGTTGTGAACGTAGTCACCTGTGAGGCAAACAACTGGAAGGCAGCCATTTGCAGGAAAAGCAAAATACGCGCCAAATTTAAAATTGCATATAGAAACAAATTATAAATGGGATGAATTAACAGATTTTTTATATTTATTGCGTATATTTTAAAATTTATAGTTATTATTTTAATATACATTTATTACATTTATAGCAAATATACAATAAAATAGAATTATGAATTTAAAAATAATATTTGCTTATTATTATTTTGCAAATGTGGTGGAAAATTTGAAAATACAGAAGGTGCTGAGTCTGATTTTAATCTTCTTACATATGTTCCAGGCCTTTGCTAATAATCAGTTTCAAGAAAATAATCTCTGCAAATTTTTGGTGTGAAATCTTTTCTATTTATGGCATCTATCCACAATCGTAATATACCACTATTATTTAAAGGAAATCTGTAAAATATTTAAAACAATAGTATGAATAAATATGTATACACATATATGATCAACAATACTTACTTGTCGAGGATTATTTATTTTATTTATTTATTTATCACCCAACAGGAAACAATTCCCAATTACAGAGTAATATTAGTATGGAATATACAAGACAAAAGTGTTAATACAATTTTACAATTAATTACAGCAAAATACGATACAAACATATTACCGAAATATATAAATAGAATAAGTTTGTAATTCAACTAATTTTCTGGGCGATTTCTCAAACATTTATCGATTTTGCTACTGAATTTAGACATAGAATCGCTTAAGTCAAGTTCATTACTGAATTTATTGAATAATCGGCACATAGAGTTTATCGGACTAGAATAATGACAATTTGTTCTTGAGAGATCGCAGAGAAATAAAATGGTTGAACGGGTATTACATGGCCGTGTATGAAAATTGAGTTCAGCCAAAAGTAATTATCCTTCCTATATCAATTTGTGCATCCAAAAGCACTACAAGAAAACGGTGTATGTATTGCCTTTTATTATGGAAATATGTCACTTGTATTTATTCACTAAGAACACAACCCAAACACCATTTTATTCAAGAAAATTACCATGTAATGCAATAATAGACCAACGGACGTATAACCTTTTGCCTTTCCTGCAAATGGCGCCGTACCCCCACCACTTGTCTCACTTGTTAAACGTATGTCAGCTATCCAGTGTTTTAAAAGAACATCCTTGGGTAAAATAAGGCTTGTAGTACCAACCGTTGATTAAGGTTATTTACCTACTCATTTTGGTCAGTACTATATACCCTTAAAAAAATTACCCTTGTTAACCCGCTGTATAAGAAGTGACCTATGCATTTTTCTTAATAACGACCCACCACTAAAATGGCCACATAATGAGGCATCTTTTGCCTATAAAGTATGTAGAACATATTAGTTTATTTCCGGAAATTATTTATACACCTAACAAATATTCAAATTTAAAATTTTAGTTCCTGATTTCCCTAATATCCTTATAATATCAAACTTTGGCTACTTTATAAGTTGTGAAATTTTGACAGATGTCGAATGTCGGTGTTACACTTTTTTATCTTGAATTGTTTATCACTTGATATCTTATATGGAAATTTGAGAACGATTATAAATGACTGGGTCGGACTTAAATTAATTTCCGAATTAAAAAACAGTTTACTTAGTAATATGGTGAGTAGTCCACTTTACTGAATCTGATATTACGATCCTGTTTGAGCCGAGCGGCATGGCCCAGTGGTTGCCGGATACGGCCGCCAATTATCATTGTGATTATTATAATCACTCAAATTATACATCGCGTAAGTAGGCATTAAGAATATTGTATTCAAATTACCTGGACGTGTTGCACCTAGTCAGATCACATCGCCCAGGAAAACTCGCCACCTTGTCCAAGGAAATTAATATTCATACCACTTTAAAAAGCAAAACGCTACCAACAAAAATAGATATTACAATTTTAATATCTATCAGAATTAAATAATGGGATCACATGGTTGTGTGTCTTAGGTAAATAGTTGCGATTTGAACGGTCCAGATTTGACTCCGGTCGTTCGACTACGGTTTATAATATGCTGGTTATGCCACTTTTTTTAGAACTGTTCAATTTAACAGCTATCTCTTTCTATCTTTGCACATAGTAAGTAAAATGGCGCTTGCAACTGTAAGCTGAGCTGTGAAACGAAACGAAACTCCTTCGAGAAGGTTTTGAAAGTTGTCAAAGATTTTTCTTACATTTTTACCTCCCGCTAGCCTTGATAAGGGGGTTATAGGGATCGTGCTAAAAATCGCATATCGAGATTTTGGTAAATGGCCACGTTTTAAGGTCCCTAGAATTTTAGAATCCAATTTTAACATTTTCACGATGATGTCTGTGTGTATGTGTGGATCATCTACTCTCACTCAAATACTATCAGTCAGAAAATTTTAAAACCTTGTATTTCGAACTTTTTCTGTAATGGAAAGAGCCCATTAGATTTTGATGAAAATCGGATAACCGGAAATGGCACTTAACTAGAAACTCAAAATAGTTTTTCTTCGAAAAATTCCTTTAAATGTTATTTTTTCGAGATTAATGTTATTATAAAAACTAAAGATTATTAAATATTCTATAAATTTGCATTAATACTTTTTCTATATATTTTATGGATAAATTTATAAAATTATCTATAATTTAAATCCCAGAGCCTACGCTTTAAACAAACAAAACGCAGGTATTCAAATGTATATAACTGACAGATAAATGTCAATATCAAAGAACTAATCATTTCAAAATAATATTAGTAACGTTTTAAAAAGGAAAAAGTAAATAGAACAATAAAAAGGGAATTCAATACAATTTCCAGCTTAAGTAAATATGTAGGTATGTATTTAGATTAATAAAAATTAACGATTCACAAAAATGTTTAAGCTAGTGAATTCTATTCTATCCCGGTATTTAAAATTTAATCTTTATTTTATTATAGCTCCGTTGGCTCAATGGTTAGAGCAACTCCTCATGTCATGAGTGCCCTCGGGGCTCTGGGTTCGAATCCCACTAAGGCATGGATGTGTGTGAATGTGCACCCACTCAGTAATTGGAATTTAATCCTGTTGAGGGGTTTAAAACAAGGTAGTTATTTGGATTAGATTAGACTAAAAATAAGGATTAACTTAATGTTTTTTGTGACTCGGGTTGTAAATGGCGGAAGGTATTGTGTTGGCCACACTAGATTTTTCTGTCTAAATTTTAAGAAAACAAACGCTATAGATCTCTGACAAGCACGTAGCCATGACTCTCGATATTTGTTGCCTTACTACGTGTATATTTTCAATCTCTTTTAAGTGAAAAGGTCTATTAATTTCATTGTTTTTGAGAATCTGAGTGATACGCCTTTCTTTGATTATACAATTCATAATTAATTCAGCCAATGGCTTTTAAGAATTTTACTTGTTAGGCAGCATGTATTGATAAGCGAATATACCCTTGACGAAGTGGTGTAATCAGTTATTATATCACAAGAGCTTCGAAAATAATCGAAAATACTGCCGACTGATGAGACGTATTGCCATAGAAACACCCCGAGACCGTAAGGTCGAAGAGTGTTTTGTGGCAATACGTAGATCCAGAAGGCAATAGTATTTTCTATTATTTTTGATGCTTGTGTGGTATACTATTTCACAAATGAAACAAATTTAACTATTTTTGTACGTTATAAAGCAGTAAACATTCACCATAACGATTCATTTGGGACATTTTGACATTTCACTACATGCTAATGCCCAAGTCGACGTTATCTACACTGACTTTCGAAAAGCTTTTGATACTGTTGATCACTATGTTTTTCTTCAAAAGCTTCAAACCAATTTCAGTCTTTCTTCCAATCTAATTTCTCTTCTTCAGTCGTATCTACACGGTCGAAATTTGTTTGTGCGCCTTAATAACTTCAACTCTGCTCCCTTTATTGCCACTTCTGGTGTCCCACAAGGCTCAAATCTCGGTCCTTTGTTGTTCATATTGTTTATAAATGATATTGTTGATGTTGTCAAAAATTCGGAAGTACTACTTTATGCTGATGATCTAAAAAAATTAAAACTATCAATTCTTTAAATGATTGTTGTCTTTTGCAAAATGATATAGAGAATGTATTGGCTTGGTCTCAAAAATCTAAACTGTTTTTCAATTTCAGCAAATGTAAAATAATGAGCTATCTAGTAAAAAAATTTGTCTATACTTATCCTTATGTTATGGAAAATTCCAATCTTGATCGGGTTATACAGTTTACTGACCTTGGTGTAATTTTTGATAGTAAGCTTTATTTCAATTTGCATTATGATCACATAAAAAAGTCGTCATTAAAAATATTAGGTTTCATCATTCGTTCTTGCAAATCATTTCATAATTTGTCTACTTTACATCGGCTATATTATTCGTTAGTAAGATCAAAACTGGAACACTGTCTCCATATATGGAACCCCATTTGCAACAAATATATAAGTCAACTGGAATCTGTTCAAAAACGATTCGTTAAATATTGTTTTTATAAAAAATATAAGCACTATCCCAGTTTTGATATTACATATAACGAACTTTTATCTGACGCCAATATTATTTCTCTGTACAGTCGCCGAAAAATACAGTCTTGTTTATTTCTGTACAAAATCATTAACAGTGTTATTAATGACAGTTCTATCCTAGGCCATCTTGCGCTAAACATTTCTCGTATATCAGCGAGAAATAAATCAATTTTCAATTGTAATAAAATTAGGACAAATTATGAAATGAAATCTCCAATCTGGCAAATGTGCAATATTTTTAATGAAATCCCTTGTAAGATAGATGTATTCGCTGATTCATTCAATATATTCAGACGAGAGTTGATAAATTATTTTAGTTCTATAGATATTTAACTTTTAATTATTATTTTTCATTGTTACTATTATAACTGTTAAAATTTAAATTTTCTTCTTAGTCATTTTTATTATTTACAATGTGTGTACTTTTTGCAGGGCTTTTATGTACTTAATTATTTGTATAATCATCCTGTAATTGGAACTTTTAAGTTCTGTTGGATTGTGTAAATAAATAAATAAATGTTATTACAAAATAAACAAATTAGGTAGCCATTTTTTTTGTCATTTTACACTGTATATACATAAGTATGCGTATGATGAGGGGAATGGTCGCTTTTGTATATTCGCTGGGTCCCAAATCTAATATAGTCACAGTAACCACCAGTAAACACGTTTTATTTATCAACAAACGTCAAAATTATTATTTTTGTCGTCAAATTTATTTTTTATAATCATAACAAATACTCTTGTGTTCAGTATTATCAAAATATATTGAATTGATACACTCATTTTAGAATACCACTCCTCCTACGGAATCTTGATATTCCATAATAATACGTTTCGTGGCAGCACAATATATTCGACAATACCTGACCACATGCGTGATATTATCCAGGGAGATTTTTTCAAGGTGTACATAGGAGATTAACATGGGAAATCAGTTTATTGTAAACCGTTACCCCCGTTTTAACTTACGGCAATGGTTGTCAATCCAAAGATAAAAAATTTCCCCATCCGAAAATACCAAATACATGGAAATTTTCCAATACTTTAGACCCATAAATTAATTTTAAAAATTATTCATTTTCCTATTAATAGCAATGCCAAATTTGAACAAAAAGGTAAACATTTTATCTACCAGAATAGGTTAATGTCTCTTAACAATGTCAATTAGCCTATTGTAACAGATCAAATGTTAAGCATTTTTATATATAACCATTCCCGTAAGTTAAAACGGGGGGCAACGGTTTGCAATAAACTTATTTCCCATGTTAATCTCCTATGTACACCTTGAAAAAAATCAGCCTGTATATGAATATCCGCTAGATGCGCTATGCGATATCGACCCTATTTTATCATGTGTCAAAATAACATAGGTGCAATTAGAAAATTTATACTAATTTTTGGTCGGGATTTAAAATAGGTACTGGATTCTGGAATATTATAAAATGGAATATATACATCTTGATAAAATTTTATAAATATTCTTTTCCAAATGACGAGTTACAGCCGGTTTTTTATCATGTTGCGTCTCTAGCGAAAAAAGCAAGATACTCCTATCACTTTGGATACGCGTTTCAAAGAAAGTTGTACAACCAGTTCCTATATTTTAATTCTTGATTCCGACCGACGTCAAACTTGAAACTTTAAAATTTTGTCTTTTTCTTTTTTCCGAAGTCGGGGTCTTTCCTTTTCTTCCACTTCTTTGTCCTTTGCCATCTTTTTCATTTCTTCCAATTTTTACATTTTTAATTTCCGAGTTCTGCTATTCTTCTTTTTCAAGTTTTCATCGGTCTTCCTTCTCCTTTTTGTCCATACTTCGAGCTACTACTGCTTTTTTACTAAGCTGTTGTAATTCATCCTTATTAGATGTCCGTACCAGTCTAGTTCCTTCATATTCGAACCCCCCCCCTAAAAAAATCCGAGTGTGGTGTAACAAACAAACGTAAATATGCATGCATCCTACAATTGATATGACATTACAAAAGTTCAAAATAATATTTAAGAAATAATTAATTTTATATCTATGAAAAACCCTTCATCCTGGCTACGCCACTGGCCGTAATGTTATGTTTAGTCATTTTAAATGTCTATATTTATAAATTAAAATCAGTAATAGTAATTTAACAAGCCAAGTAATTTGGCTTTAAATAAAAAATCATGGCTTTGCTTGAAAGTTCAACTAGATTAGTATGTTAGAGTCCTTGGTTTTATGCCTCGTGCTCTAATTTTCACGCCTCAAGCTATAATCGCTAATTTTCGTCCTTGGTTATTTACCATGCCATATTACTATAAAATACATATAATTTTTTATAATGCACTTCATGCTTAATTAAAAGACTTTTAAACTTTTGTTAACGATAGAACTTATTATTATTTTTTTTGTATAAACTCTACGCCGCTTGTGACTAGGGTGCCACTTATCCTCTGTTTGGAAGGAGAGGAGGAAATTGTCCTCTCGTCCTCCTTTTGTCAAAAATATCCACCTATAATAATACCAGAAAGCTACAAATACTAGCAAATATCAAATGGTATCTGTCTATCACTAGTTCAAAATTTGACATAAGACGTCTCATAGAAAAAATAACTCGTTTTTATTTATCACCAAACTAAACTGGACCATTATGAATGTGTCCTATAGTTCTGTTTACTAAAGATGACTAATTACGGTCATTTATAAGCCGTTTAATATTATCAGATAACTCCACTAAGGCCAACCTCAAAATCTCCGGTTAAAATTTGCCAGTTAAATCAACAAACGTGAAACGAAATGAGATGTCAAATATCAAATTTATCATTGCTATCAATAATCCGATTTAAGTCCGCTATTTTATTCAACTGGAGATTGTAAGATTGGTCCTAAATGAAAAAATAATTGTGTGTGTGTATGTGTAGTAATTTCACCATTTATGTTAATCTTCGCATAACAAAAAATTTAATAGATATTCCTATGTTAAATAATCTTTCTGTTTCTAATATGTAATATTATTGCTAATCTATCGCCATATAAAGTGCTATGTATTCTTTCTTCGAACAAGTGATCTTGAATAGTCATCTTCGTGGATCGTGGTTCCTAAAAATAAAGAGATAAAAGGCGTTTTCTTAAAGTCAATCGAATTGATCTGATCTAATCTGAAGCGTCGCTCGGGATCGAACACGGTTTCCCAGATTCGGGACCAGACACTCAGGCACGAGGCCACGAGACCCCAAGCGACGCCAAATATTTCGAATTTTAAATGGCACAAAAATTACTCCTGTGCTGCACTCTCCACGCCAGCAATGAGTGCCCGTGAGGTGACGCCTGATAAACGCTCTCACGGTATAAATATGTCATCACCATTACCGATATCTCACTCAGCAATGGGTAATATGCCGTGATGATATATTTATTTATTTTATTTAATCTGAAGCGTTCGCAGTCAATCGGGTTATTCTGACGTATTAGTAAACTCACTTTGATCAGTTAAACCGAGTGATCCGATCAAAAAATTTCAACCCTGATCCATGTACAAGGGTTGGTACGGATTGCACGCGCAAATTTAAAATTGTAAATATTTGTGTTTCAGAAAATGTATTTATTTAAATGTTTCTGCTTACAAACTGCTTACAAACATTGCAGAACTATATATCAAGTTTTTTTTTAAAAAAAAAAGATTATTACGAACAAATTAATGACCACATGAAACAATTTCTGATCGAAATAATCTAAACAAGTGATTCAAGTGACCTTTCAATCTCACTTGAGTCGTATATAAAATTTTATACAATTACAGAAACAAGCTCTATTTTCTTATCCATTTTAACAAATTAAACTTCTTCTATAACCTCAGATGTAAACGTTAAAATCATATACAGAACTGATGCGTTTGTAAAAGCTTTGATAATCGGATGAATCTGATACATCTGTGACGTCATCGAACAGATCTGTCGGCAGTGGCGTACCTAGGACGGGGCAAACAGGGCAGGTGCCCTGGGCGCCAGAACCAAGGGGGCGCCGGTTGGAGCCCTTGGTATCCGTATGTAACATGGGTGCCAGAATTTGAACTGTGCGTATTGACATTTTTGATAGAGTTCAGAAAAGACTGCAAGATATAAAATATGAACTTTCATGATACCGCCTTAGATTTGAAAGGTTTAAGAGATTATTTTCGCAATGAAAGAGAAACTTTGGTGACTGAAGCTCTGGAAATTGGACTTAGTCTCTGTCAAAACTGGGATGTTGAAACCGAAAAACGCCAACGGCGAAAACTCTTCGAATAGCCATGCAAATAATGTTGACTATTGCAGTTTCCATCGCTAGCTGTGAAAGATCTTTCAACAAATTAAAACTGATCTTAAATTATCTAAGAGTCTCCATGGGTCAAGATCGACTAAGTGATCTTGCTTTGATGAACGTTGAAAGAGAAGAAACTGAAAAGACCGATTTCGAGCACGTTATTAATGCCTTTTTTTTTATCGTAATGACCTCCGGAATATATGGTATAGTTTGTCGGTCGAGTCGCGGAACACCTGTATATTGATAGTTATTTTGTTATTGTGCTGATTCGTTCATGGTTGAAGTTATTTCATAATATATATGGATATTATTAAGTAATTTCAACATATACACTAAAGCGAGAAAGATGTAATCTTGATTTTACATTATTGACAGGGGGCGCAATTACGACCCTTGCCCTGGGCACCATTTCACTTAGGTACGCCACTGTCTGTCGGATAGCTCCGATTGACTTTACGAAAACACCTATAGACTGGTTGCATGAGCATGGTTTTAACACCGATGTCAACTAGAACCATGTTAACGACTTGGCACATACTTCATGGTTGTTAACTAAATCAATGTACTGATTAAGCCAAAAATGTATTGATAGCCATATTTAATAAATTTGGCAACATTATTTAAAATTGTTTAATAATGATTTGTTTCTTGACCTGTTTGTAGGATAAACAATTTAAAATAATGAAGCCAAATTTATTGAATATGGCTGTCAGTAGATTTTTGGATTAATCAGTATATTGACAACCCTGCTAATGTGCCAAGTCGTTGACATGGTTCTAGTTGACACCGGTGTTAAAACCATGCTCGTACTCATACTACCATCTATTAGGCGATTTTTCGCGACGAACCAAAACGATTTGGTAAATGAATTTTATGAATCAGTACGTTCTTGCGACGAATTAATGACGTCAGTCATGGAACTGGTGCGTCGAATCACGAACCGAACTAGCGAGTTGGTTCATGAAACTGGTTCTTCGGTTCTTTTTTTCTACCTTTGTTTCGTTTAGCAGTTGTTTAGACGGTTTAGACACTTGACAGTTTGAGGTTTTGATTTAAACTTAATAATTTACAAATAAGGAAAAGTCACACTATTCAGTGGATTATAAATACTTGAAATGGAAGGGAACAAGGAAACTGCTGAAATGTTAATTCATTTATAATATAACTCATAAGTATTCTTCTCCATGGTTAAAAATTTATCGCCGAATGATGCAACATGTTTAACCAAATTGATTTCTCGCGATGTCCTATCATACGTCATAACAGTGACGTTTTCATGAACCAAACCTATAATCGTGGTTTATGTTTGGTCTGTCGCGAAAAATCACCTATTGTGTCCAATTTATTGAAGCACAATAAAGTTCGTTTTAGATCGATAGGGACAAATACAAATAGTTTATCTTGAAGCAAGTCTTTACTTCCTGAAAATTCATAATAAACATAAATCATGTGAAATTAACCCAAGCCATTATAAAACAATACTTTTAAAATCTCCCATCCCAGTTTATTTATTGAATAGCAATCACCAATCAGCAATTGCTTCGCTGCTATGGTTTATAGTTTCACGTAATAATTGAATAGCAATAAACAATCGCGAGTCTAAAACAAACAACGGTCGATATGACGCATTTGCAGTGAGCAGAGGGCAGCGCGATACCATCTCCCCAATTAGTTGTGCATTTCTGCTCGATAGTTCCACATTCGGCCGTCACGTTCGGCTATTGTTCGCGCTGCAGTCGTGAAGACGGAAGATATCTGATGGTGGTGAAGTGCGCTACCCTTATCGGCGACGCTCTCACGGTAGGGTTAGAAAGGGTAAGAAAAAACCAAGACGTGATGACAAGATTGCAGCAGCGAATGGCAGAGAATTTGGATGCACGTTGAAAGATGGAGAAGGAATTCTATATTGTGCCTAAAAGCTTCGAAAAATTCTTTGAAGAACTTAATAATAATAATAATAATAATAGGGTCAGCCGGTCAGCCCACTATTTTTTACATCCCGCTACCCTTGGTAAGGGAGGTATAGGGATCGTGCTAAAAATCGCATACCAAGATTTTGGTAAATGACCACGTTTTAAGGTCCCTAGAATCCAATTTTGACATTTTCACGATGATGTCTGTGTGTCTGTGTGTATGTGTGTGTGGATCCTCCACTCTAACTTAAATACTATTATTCAGAAAATTTTGAAACCTTGTATTTCGAACTTTTTCTGTTATGGAAAGAGCCCATTAGATTTTGGTGTAAATCGGATAACAGGAAATGGCACTTTACTGAAAGCTCAAAATATTTTTTCTTCGGGAAATATCTTTAAATGTTATTTTTTCGAGATTAACATTATTATAAAAATAAAAATATTAAATTTGCTACTGATTTGCATTAATGCTTTTTCTACATATATTATGGATAAAGTTATAAAATTATCTATAATTTAAATCCCAGATCTACGCTTAAAACAAACAAAACTCCTTACGTAGTTATTCAAATCTATGCAACTGACAGATAAAAAATGTCACTGTCAAAGAACTAATTATTTCAAATTAATAATAGTAACGTTTTAAAAAGAAAAAAGTAAATAGAACAATAGGAAAGGAAATCAAAACAGTTTCCAGCATAAGTAAATATGTAGGTATTTATTTAGATTAATAAAAATTAATGATTCGCAAAAAAGTTTAAGCTAATTCTCATTATTGGATTAGTGAATTTTGAAATTTAATTTACATTTTATTATTAAAAAAGGTAGTTACTTGTATTAGATTAGACTATATTTTAAGAAATAAACTGCCAAAATTAGAGTAAAAAAAATCAAAAATAAGAATTAGCTTAATCTTTTTGTGACTCGGGCGGTTAATGGCGGGAGGTATTGTGTTGCCACACCAGATTTTTTTATCTTCATATTATGATTAATATTATATTTTGGAAATACAGAATTTATCAATTTACCTTTTTAGTGTAAATTCAAAGAACAGACATAAGTGCGTGATACTGACTTTTTATACGAAAGTGGAGTTTATGACGCGACCCACAGACAAGTGTAAAAAAGGCTTCACGAATATGTTGCAAACTATACTTCTTTTACGATTAATTAACCAAAAGTATTATTCAATATTCGAAACTAATTTGCCTCTATTGTCAAACAAGTGTCAAAATCAAATGGCAAAACACAATCACAAGAATTTATAAAAAAATGTATCTCTGCCAAAAAGTATTGGCACCCGCAGATTAATGTGCGACATCAGCGGAATTTTGGGTAACTATGAAACTATGTATGTAAACGTCAAGAACCATCGTTTCGTTCAACAAAAAGTATTCACACTTTGATTTCATAAACACATGTGAAAATGAATGAAAAATAAGCGAATTAAAGGTACGAGTACAACAAAAATTCAAGATATATTCTAAGAAATTTAAATATATCGCAAAACTCGAACGTACTAAATAAATATGTCTGCTCCTTACAGAGAGACTAGAATACAATTTTGAAACTATGTAGTTTTAGTACAATTATTGACAGTACTGATAAATAAAATTTATAACTTCTTGAATTTTACTAATATTTGTTGCACACTCTAGTTCTAAGTTGTAAGTCAAGTTTCGCCACAAGTATCTAATAGTTAATCCCGAATTTATGCCTTTGTTGCCCTTCAACCATTTTAAAAATCGTTCAAAGTGTAAACAAATCAGTTATGTCCTACTAGACACCATGAAAGGTGCACTGCAGCGCCGCCAACGGATTCTACGGGTTCCAGTCATCTGTTGAGATGCTTATCACATCATCAGTAAAGTATAGTTTATAAATATTTTTTTTTTTTAAATTATGAATATTTAGGTTTGAAAAATAGGTAGGTACTTATGTTATTTTTTTACCTTCCGTCCCTTTAGGTAAGGAAGGTATTGTCTTTAGTCAAAATATTCGTTTTAGGGTCCCTAGAATACGATTGTGTGTGTGTGTTTGTGTGTCTGTGTATATGTGTATTTGTGTGTGTTTGTGTGTGTGTGTGACAATATTTCCTAATGTGATAACTCAATACTACAATTCCAAAAATTATTATTCTTTCTTATTCCTCTTCGTTACATCCATATGAAGAGTTGATTAGATTTTGGTTATAATTAGTCAACCGGAAGTACCCTCATTTGAAGATTTTAACAGTTTTTCTTGAAAAAAGCGATATTAAATATCATTTTTTAACATTAATATTATTATAAATATTAAAGAATATTTTATTCTCTATACGATTTGAATGCATTTTATACTTCATATTAAATGGATACAGAGTTAAAAAATTATAAAGAAATAAAAAATCATATATTAGCCAGCTATGCTATAACTCTGAAAACAATAATTTTACTGGAAATATAGTTGTCCAGTCAATGGAGATCAAAAAAGACCTTTATCTTACAATTAAAAATTGAATTTTTAACACGGCATACTTCAATTAAAAATGCGATATTTTAATTGTCAATTTTTTTTACAAATACAAATTTAAAGGAAATAAATGTGTTTGTAGAAAAAATAGTGTATGATATACGTGTTAAAAGTGATTTTATTTTGTTCGAAGTTTTGGATCACTCCGCTTCGCGTCGTGTTCCAAACTTCCTTCTCACAAAATAAAATGTCATTCTTAACACATATCATAAATAACTATTACCTTACAAAGAACCCTATTCTGTAACTCGGTGGTTAATTTTTAACCACTGGTTAAAATTTTTATCCAATAGTTATTGATTTGACAAATAAAAATCCCTTTTTTTGTTATATGCCAACATACTTGATTGGTTAAAAAATTTAACCAGTGGTTAAATATTAACCACTGAGATACAGAATAGGCCCCAAAAGGTGGTATAGAAATGATTTTAACATATGTTGTTTAGGAAACAGCTGCTATATTAAGAAAATTCTGATTGAAAGGTGTCAGTGTCAAGTGCAGTTGACAGTATGTTTGTGTTATAATGAAAGGTGTCAGTGTCAAGTGCAGTTGACAGTATGTTTGTGTTATAATTTTAGTGGAAATATAAGATCTTTTGCTAAAAACTTTCTGTATATAATTTGTATAAAATACATACAATAGAATCTTTTTCAAGGAACTTTCTGTATGACATTTGTACAAAATACATAGACCTGACCGAAGGTAATGTGCTGGCCACATCAGATTTTTTTATTTGGTACAAATATCAAGAACATTATTTAGTCTCACAACACGTTTAAACATGGATTCTGTACTGCACCAATCCGTAACTATATACTGTGGTTCAATAATTAAGTTTTAAAAGAATGTTCTAAATAAGTAAATAAATAAAACAAGAAAAATGAATCAGTGCAAAAATTTTGAAATTTATTGATAATTTTTAAAAATATCTTTGTTTTAAGGTCATTCGCATCAAAAATTATCATTCCCAAAAAAATTCATGACAGAGTGCAAAAGTGAATTAAAATAAGCAAATTGAGTAATTTTTTAATGTAAACATGTATTATTATAATAACAATTATTTTATCATATTATTTTCCGGATCTAAATCTTATTGTTAGTTAAACATACACCTCGAGTGTAATTTGAACATGGAGCAATTAAAAACTCATAAATTCTAGTCTGTCTGTTGTGGTAATTTTTGTTTGAACAATTCGTTTAGTTATCTTGTAAAGATAAGCGCTAGTTGTTGGCAAATTAACCATGTGTATTATTTGGATTGTTATGATTTATTCATTATTTATAATTTCATGCACTACTCGCGTGTTTGGTATCACATTTCAAATTATAAGGCGATAAAATAAATTCTTTGGTAAGTGCACTACTTTCGATTTTAGATCAAATTATAATTTTGGTCTACACGATATGGATGTAGATTGATTTCTAAAGAAGTAACATACGATGAATGTTACTGTTTATTTCGCAATTAATGTAAAAAGTAAACGGTACTTAATATATTATATATATTTCTCTTTAAGCAACTGCCATGGTATTTAAACTAAAGCCTCATTTCCACCGAATGTTTTAATGCTTAATGCATAATGATTTGTGCGTAATGCTTAATGCATTATAACAATTTATTAGGATACCATTTCCAGCTACTTTGTTTAGTGACTAATTCGACAGAAATGTCACATTTTTTATCCTTTTTATTTTTAACTCTAGCAGACTGTCATTGCAGCAGTAATTCTTCTTTTCTTAACATGTCATATACATAATTTTTGGCATCTATATCAATATCTAAAAATTAAAGAAACTTAATAATTATAAAATAGACTGACAGCTGACAGTTCAGATTAGAAAATAAAGAAAGACAGATGACAGATATGTATTTCCATCTCACAATTACGCTTAGGCATTACGCCTTAAACCTTGGAGTTTGCAAGCTTTTGTTCTTAAGCATTGCTCTTAGTTCTTAAGCATTAAGCCTTATGCATAGCTGGAAATGGTAATAAACGTTGCCATATAATAAGCATTTTTGCGCATTGCGCTTAGATATTAATTATAGCTCTTAATCATTAAGACAATCGGTGGAAATGAGACTTTAGTTGAATAAATTTAAAAAAATCCTAGTACCTACCCTCTATGCTTCAGAATAGCTACTGTTCATCCTCTACACCCAAAATTAAGATCATTTGGCCTTATATAATCTTTTAACGAATTATTTCCATAAATTTCGTTCTGATATATTTCGAAGTAACTAAAAAGATTTTTATAAAAATAAATGTACAATATCGTATTGTTGAGATTAAAAGTTTTATAATTAATTATGTAAATACCGATGTTTTATGATGTAAAATAACTTTTAAATTTACCTTAGCAAACCAGTGACTATACTGTATGGGATAAGACAGAAATTATTATTTATTTCATAAAGATTTCGAAATTTCAAGACCCTCCAATAAAAAAAATGTTACTGTATATACTATGTTTAGGCTCTTAGTTATATTGCATTGCTCTGTAGATTTGGTCCTTCGAGCCGGCTAGTAGTACCCACTATTTGAGATATCTACAACACTTATATTAAATCTTTTTGGAACTTTAATTTTAGTTTTAGGAAAAATGAGCCAAATAATCGGTTTTTTAAAAATATCTCCTCCCCGGTAGGTATTAGAGCAACAATAGTTATTGTAAATTTTGTAGCAAATAGTACTAATAGTAACAGCATAACTTCTGTCTAAATCATTATATATATATATATATATATATATATATATATATATATATATATACCGGGTGGCGCTCGAAATCCGTTACATAGGCATTTAACATGGGAAAAAAATCTTCAAATAAAAGTTGTAAAACATAAAATTTTGCATTTGTATCAATAAGCAAAATTAATTTTACATGCTTTGTAACAGCAGAGGTATGAAAATGTCGAAAATCTACTCAAAAGTAGTGATAGCCATGGAATTACAAAAAGCTTAACAAACAAACGTTTGTTTATCTGTCATAAAATTTAATTTCCTTTTTATTATTTAATAAAATTATTATAACGTAAAATTCTTAAGCAGAATAATAATTCTTCTATATTGTTTAAATACTCATTTATCTAGACAAAAAATCACAATATTTGACATTTAAATCTTCACATTTGTTTGTATTTTTGTTTTAATTCCATGGCTAGCACTACAAAACTGAAATTTTCAAAATTTTCATATTCAATTTCTGGAATTACTAAACATACGAAATGAATTTTCTTTACTGATTTACATGCAGAATTTTAGATTCTATAACTTTTTGTGAGGAATTTTTTTCTAAAATAATTTGGGGAGCAACGCGCTAGGAAAAACGGTTTTCCCATGTTAAATGCCTATGTAACGGATTTCGAGTGCCACCCGGTATATATATATATATATATATATATATATATATATATATATATATATATATATATATATATATATATATCGAGTGTCCTAGGCCGACCGACACATGGGAGATTAACATGTGAAATCTATTAATTGTGAATATTATCTCCTCAGTGCAAGACATTAAGTTGAAAATACTTGAACTTATTGGGGGATTCTAATTCTATGGATTACAGGCCAAATTAGTAAATTTAAATGTGTAATATCAGAAAAAAATAAAGAAATTTGAAGTATTTCCAGGACTGCTATTCATATCCCGGAAAAAAGGTTATCAAATAACAGCTTAAATAGCATAGTGATAGCGTGTGCGCTTGGTAATAAACAAAACTTGGAACCAGCCAGCAGCAAAATTTAATTTTTACTTCTCGAAATAATTTTTATTGTTAACATATTTTAATTTTTTTAACGAAATTTAATCAAATGGATACGTTATTTTTTATTATAAGTATAACTATTTAACAGTATGTTGTTATCAATATGATTCACATAAAAACGTATAATGTTTTAAATAATTTATTAAAGTCAATAAAAGATTAAAAACAAAATTAAAAATTATTTTGAAAAGTAAAAAATGAAAATTTATTTTTGCTGCTGGCTGGTTCCGAACTTGTTCTTTCCGAATTTTGTTTATTACCAAGCGCACATATATATATATATATATATATATATATATATATATATATATATATATATATATATATATAGGTTGTTTCCTTTAAAATAACTAGCGCTTTTTTTGGGCGAGAAAAATGTTTTATACCAAAAATGATCAAGAATAAGGGAATAATGTATCAATAGTAACAAACCGAATATTTAACCAGCTGTTCTCAAACGGTAGAACAAAATTATATTTTTTTAAATGGCACCCTATGTAATTATTTAGCCCTTTAAATAGAATATTATTTTCTGATTTCAACGATATAAATATAGCATAAGGTTATATAACAAGTATTTCGAGAAAAATGGTATTAAAAACTAGAAATAATGTAATAAAAAATGGGTTTACTAGTAGCGTAACTAGGCAACAGACGTATCAATACCTGTGTATTGCATAGCTTATTGTAATATTATAACATTATGTCTAATACCATTTTTCTCGAAATAATTGTTATACAACCCTATACCATATTTATATCGTTGAAATCAGAAAAATACTCTATCTAATGGGCTAAAGAAAGGATAACATTTAAAAAAATATAATTTTGTTCTGCCGTTTGAGAACAACTGATCGAGTTTTTGGTTTGTTATTATTAATAAATTAGCCCCTTATTCTTGATCATTTCTTGTATATAATATATTTTTCTAAAGTCATTAGTTCGCCCAAAAAAGCGCTGAATGTTTTAAAGGAAACACCCTGTATATATATATATATATATATATATATATATATATATATATATATATATATATAATATTAATATGAATATCCTTGGTATTTACATATATTTTATTGATTGTTTGGTACGTATTTCTTACAATTATGTGAAATTTAATTCGATGTGCATATTAAGATGTGAGATGTTCACTAAAATTAATGTAAATTATAAAAAAAATCTGTGTTGTGTAGTTTTGCTACATTCTTGCAAGTATGAATGAATTTAAAAATTAGCATATCACAATGTAGTATCAAATAACTCGAGGTTCTCACGTTAAATATTTCAATTAATATTCCCACCCTTTGTGACTCATTTTTGTAAACATAACCTCTCATTTTTCTCAACATTCATTCATTCACAACAACAAAACAAAAACACAGAGCAACATAAATTAAGAACTTGAAATTTGAACTTGTTATTAAGAAGATTATTCGCGAAGCTTCTGAAATTCGTTACGCACGAATATTATAAAGATATTAAAACAATTATGAATAAAAATTAATGTTCCTATGTATTTTTTTGGGTATTATTAAATGCAGTTCACGGTTCGTTAGGGGCAATTACATTAATGTAAATACCGCGAAATGATAAGAAATTTTATCCTCCAAATAAATCTTGTGGAACGTCGTAATCCGTCCATTTTAAAGGAAACGATATATAAGCTGTCATGTAAATGTAAATATTATAGCGCTTCTGTCTGAATTTTTGGCAACTTGCATTAATCGTTAAGTTATTTTTGTACATTTTATGTTTATGTGCATAAAGCATTTATTGTTTTTACAGAATTACAACTCAAAATATGAATTTTAGCGGTCATTAATTATTATTTTTGTGATTTAATGCGATATGATCCATCAACATTTATGTACGCAATTTATTATTTTGGTAATTATTTTGTTATAATTTGATATGATATATTTTTAACATTTTCATGGATTATAATATTTAATGGTCATTTTAATCTTTCTTTGTGACGCGAGTGTCTACTGAATACATACTTGTATTACTAATGTAACGTTTTTATTTATCTGGGTGAAGTGTAAATATTAGACAATTATTATTAATTAAAATTAAGTGTTTATTAAACTATAATTAAATATTACTATTACTAATATTAAACAATTATTAAAAACTAATTAAGACTAAAATTATAATTAACTAGATAACACTAACACTATTTATTTAACCAATTAACACTACTATTTATTTCCACTATATTACTAATTATTTATTTCACTACGCGTTCCAATCTTAGACTGCCGGTCTGTTGCAGATTCTTGTAGACTGTTTACGCGATATTTATATCACTATATACTTATAACGTTCAACTGTCCGCCTACCGACCTCCACAGCGTCTATATACTCAACTGACTCAACAGCGTCTGTATATTCAACTTTTTGGACAGAAGTCACCTCTTTCACAACACTATCTGTCTATTTATGTAACTCTCTGTCTAACTTCCACAGCCTCAGTATCACCGACTCTCCGTATGCCACAATTCTTCAACACCACTGCCGAGTATTCACTTCCACTTGTCGTTACTGTCCCCGTATACCTAGCTTCCCAATACTCTTCAACACTACCGAGTACTCTCTTTAACAGCTATTCCAGTATACCAGTAAGTTCCCGACTCGCCGTTACTGTCCTTGCACACTATAGCTTCCCAATACTCGTCAACACTACCGAGTATTCACATCCACAGCTATCCCAATATACCAGTAACTTCCCGAGTACCTACTCGACACCAACTGCATACGCTCACTACGATACTGCTGTGCTTCTCACTAACACTTTACTCTCTAACACTCCATGTCAATGTCTCTATGACTCTGTTTGTAACTAACTGTCCTAATGTAAGTGTCTGCCCGTCTTCACTAATGGAACTGCACTATGTAAGTCAACCCCCGATCACACAACTAATGTTGTGTGATCAGGGACTCAACTGAACTAAACTGTGTGCCTCGAGCATAGCTACGCCCCTTATATACAGCTGCCATTATATTCTAGAAAAGCCCAGAATATTCGACCGCATAATAACAATGAACACAAAAGGTTCAGACGACCGGAAATAATTAAACACGTTGCGACCTGTTTGCTTACGAACCCCGGCTACTAGCGCGATTACGTCACCGCTATAAATAGATACTCGCTTACAGTGGCGGCGACGCCGGGCGACATTACACTAATTTAAAACAGAAGTTTTCAAACTATATACGTAACCAGTATTAAAAATAAAAATGTATTTCTTGTTACATAAATTGAAATTTAGTAGTAGCCACGACTTTAAATATATTGTAACGTAAGAGGGTAGGTATCTACGACACTTAGTCTGCGAGCCCCGAGTGCGAACCGACGCCTATGAATAGAAGCGTTCTAGTAGGTAGGAGGAGCCTAGGTACACGATCGATAGCATAGTGCAGCGCGCGGTAGGCACGCGACGGGAGATGGGCCGTTATATAAACAAGAGGAAGATAAGCGTAATTACCCGCTCGCGACGTAATTGTGTGCAGACAGTTACAGTCAATCAGGAGTTACACAGAGACAGAGTGACACAGTTACATAAATAGAAGTAAGGAGCCAGTGAGTTGAGTGACGCAGCAGTATCGTGGTGAGCGTTGAGCGTATGAAGTTTAGTGTCAAGTGGAGTACTCGGGAAGTTATTGGTATACTGGGATAGCTGTGGAAGTGAATACTAGGCAGTGGTGTTGAAGAGTTGTGTCATACGGACAGTCGGTGATACTGAGGATGTAGAAGTTAGAGAGTTAGTCCGTCAGAAGAACAATTAGATAGTTAGACAGTTAGTTACATAAATAAACAGACAGCGAAGTGAAAGGTGTGAATTATGTCAGGCAGTTGAATATACAGACGCTGTTGAGTCAGTTGAGTATGTAGACGATGTGGAGGTTAGTAGATCGGACAGTTGAACGTGATATAAATTAATAGTGACATAAATAGTCGAGATAAATAATCAGTAATATCGTGTAAATAAATAGTCGTGTTAATTGAATTAATAAATAGTGTTAGTGGTTAACTAGTTAATTATATTCGTAGTATATTTATTTATCGTTTTAATAAACATCTATTTTAATTATTAATAATTCTTTGATTTTCATACTTCACCGAAATAAATAAAAACGTTACAATATTGTCATTCATTTCATTGTTTATGAGGTTCTGAGTGATACGTGTTTCCTTGAATATCCGCTAGATGCTTTACGTGACAAAGTTTCTATTGTAACCTACTTTTTGAAACAAAATAGACCTAAGCAAATTTTATTTTAAGACCTAGTATTTTCACGTCTGGTTAAACTGTTTATTTACCTAAGTTCAGTTACTCGTAAAACGATATTATAACAAGTTGTAAATGTTACACATATGTTCCTTTTTCGATGCGATATTTTTCGTTTTAACTAGTAGTTAAGTTAGTAGACAGTTTAATCAGAGATGAAAATATTGGGCTTAAATAATGTGTCAAAATGACTTTAATCAGGATTCAAAATAGGGAGTAATGAAAATAAATTCCACATTTTTGAAAGATATTGTAAATATTCTTTTCAAAATGGTGACAACCGTTACGCCTCTAGCGGAAAAAGCAAGGAAATTCGCATCACTTTGGACACTCGTTTTAAAGACGTGGAACAACCAGTATATTTTAAATCTTGGTATATAGTAGGTGGCTACAAATAGGATTAGGAACTACAGCTTGACCGCCAAACCGTGATCGACCAGCTTGGATGCCTTCAAATTGTGGTGGGGACTTCAAACACTTGCCAGCAGCCGCGTAACTACATGTCTCTTTCTAGTGCGTTCTGTCTCTGCGTATTATTTATCCCCACAGCTCACGGCTTGGCGGTCAAGCTGTAAGTTATAATCCGATACCTATTCGAACGTTGATACTTCATTCAATTGGTTTATTTATTTTACTCCTTTGCAAGAAAATTATGGGGTATCATTCTATTTATATTAGAAATATATTTACTTCTATTTTAGGGACTAAAGTAGTCACCTACGAGTAGTCAGTTGTAAATAAAACACGTCACTGCTGATATTAGATTACAAATTATTTAGTTATAATAAAAAATACACATACAGAATTTAAATACATGATTTTTGCACACTCGGAGTTCACAGAACTGCTCGCAATTTACCACTGAGCCAACAACTCTGCCTGTAATATAGTTCCAAAATGTTTGCCAATATTTTATTTTCGCTACTGAACTTGTTGCTCGAAGAAATTTGTTCTTACCCTAAATGGCTCGTACCACGAACACGGTTTTAACTAAAACGCTGTTTTATGAAATGTCAAATTCAAATTTCAATATTTAATTTCGCCCTGATTTTTAAAGAACGAATTTTTAAAAAATATTTGTTTGAATACAAACCATGTTCTGCTTTAAAATCATATTTTCATAAATTTGATATTATATTTATTATTAATATTAAATAATGAAATTTGACATTTCTTAAAACAGCGATTTAGTTAAAACCGTGCTCGTGTTACGAGCCAATGAATTTTACTATTAACGCCCATGAAAGGATTTTTGTGCTACTGTGTTTGAGCTGTTGTGAGTACTGTAGTAGAGATGGGTCAATTCCCGAAATTTAAAGATAAGGGGAAATTCCCAGAAATTTTCCCGGAATATTTTTAAGAAATTTCCTGAGGAATTTCCAGAAAAATATCCTTCAGGAAATTTCCCAAGGAATTTCAAATATAAATAAAAATTGTAACTGTAGGTATATTTAGTTTTATTTTTCAGTGAAATTATGGTTAAAAAAATATATACATATACTCGTATCAATATATGTATGCACTATCGGTCATACATACGAGTAGAGCGACTCTGTAAGAACTAATAAAAATACTCCCCCATATTTCAAATATTCAATATATTTTTATACTTCTCATCAAAGGTGTAATATTCATAAAACCTTAAATGAGTAATTCAAAAGCATCATACTAAATTTCACAAGTAGGTACTTATATTTACTTTAATAACAATTTATTTTGAAGGAAACTTAAATTACTCAAAAAATTAACAATGTTACATATTTAGTAATTATTACTTGCACCAAACATCAAGGCCAAAATTTTTTAAAATTTACGGGTAATTTGCAAAATTATATTCACGGGATATTTCTAAAAAAATACAAGGAAAAAAGTAACAAAAACGAAAATCGTGTATGAAGGAATTTCCAGGAATTTTCCGGAGAAAAAACAGATTCCGGGCGGGAATTTTTTGACGGCACATCACTATACTGTAGTGACCAAAAGAGCCTTAAGTTTGTCTGGTCATCGATTGTGCTAGTTTATTTAGCGTTATTCAGGGTAAACAACGAAAAGGTGAATTTGCTTCACACCCCTTTGCGAATGGTATAAATAAATTAATAAATAAAAATCACTAATACTCATTACTTTATGTTAACTTTCTTATCTAACATACAATTATTGATTACGGTATAGTACTCTATTGTTTTACGATCTTTTATCGCAAATTGGGCAATGTGTGGATTTTTCATCATTTTATGTTTATCAGCGACTAGTAGAAAATAAAAAATTACATATCATCCCTACTAACACATCCATAAAAATTTTCCTCTATTTTATATACATCCAGGAGTTCGGGGAATGTATCCTGCAGCTTCATTAATTTCCATCTTTCACCTACTTCAGTTTCCTGCTCGGTTCTTGTTTATGATTAATGAGAGTGTTAGTGGGTGAAGTGTGAACCGTTGCGGCGTGGAAACTCTCTGCTGCTTTAGCCGACATTGCTTTATGCAAATAATCTGCTCGAGCTAGGCATTCTCAACGAGAGAAGAGAGAATTTCATTCATTCCTGCCCGCGAACCCAGTACCGTGTGCGTGTGAGTCCACGTAACCAGCAGATTACACGCGGGAGAGTTAATACTAACTCTATAAAGGAGGAGAACAGGAGATAATAGATAATAAAATAAAAATAACGGAACATTTGCGATATCTACATACCACGGCATACTGAGGTTTGGGAAACAAACGAAAGGGACTTCTTGTAGCATCTAATCCAGTTATTTAAAACACGTATTGAGGTTCTCCGTCATTTTTAAAAAATTAGTTATGAATCTCTACCTTAATATATTTTAAAATGGATTCCGTATTTCAAAATAGCGATAGCAGTTGGCTCGAAATTAGCAAGAATTTGGGATAGAGTAGTTATGTAGATATTAAGCACAGTAAAAACTTGATAGTCCCCTATCATAAAGTTTTAAGGTCTAGTTTTATTACTCATATAAATAATTCTTTATTTGAGGAAATATTTTAGCGTTTACCTGATGTATCATTTGTTTGTCGGCTTGGTGGCTGAGTTCCGTGCGTTCAATCGGGTCCTCCACTCTAATTTTTTTATTATTTTAAATGAAAGTTCATTTAATTTTGAAGCAATTCGTAGTATAAAAAAGTCATAATTGTTTTTAGTTCAACTGCATTTGATTTTTAACGAAGCCTATAGCTGTCTTTCTCGCACCAGTTTCTGTAGTAGGCTGCGCGAGAAAGATAGTAATATTAGTTATGACGTAGATGTATAGATGCTTAAAATCTCAAATATTTCAAAAACTAGCAATTTTTTAAAACCTTTTTTCATTTCAATCATGATTTTTTTCTTATCTACTTTCAATATAACTAATACTTTATTCAATTTCCTGTTATGGTGGAGGAACCTATTCCCGTCGACAGAGAGTGTGTGATTTGTCGTAAAAAAATAAATACAGCTTCTTCTATTTATCACACTCTATTGACCTCTATATACAAAATGAACCGGCGACGTGAATAACTCGTGTATCCACCGAGAATACCACCCGCCTGACTGGTGGGTTATCTATCTCTCTCTAACTTTCGTGTATACTTGGACCAAGCAGATTTGAATACATTTTATCCTTTTATTTAATGCGAAAATGTATTTACGCATAAATCGAATGAGAATATAACTGAAAAACATTTTACTAAATTCTAGTAACTTTATCTGAATTAAATTAATTGAAATATAATTGATATATTCTTTCAACGAATGATTTAACATATGAAAATCACACTGCAAAAAGGGGGAATGGCATTAGTATCTAATTTTTGGGAAATTAAAAAAAAAACAGGTTTATAGCAATAATGTTTTTCTGTATGGCTGTATTTCAAAACTAAATAAAATTGAGACTATGATCCTTATTGCTTTGGAAGTTTTGAAGTTTGTACACATTTTTTTACATTATTTAATGTACATACATGACACATAGCTGAACTCATTTGAAATGCGACATTTCCCCTTTTTGAATATTTTATAAAAGGATAAAGAGATCAAAAGTAATTTTTTTAACTATAATAGAATAATAAGGTCGTAGTGTCTAATTATACCTTTATTTATAATTTTAATTTTACTATATACAATACAATTACAATATAAGGATATGTTTAAAAAAAAATCTCACTTTTGGCATCTCGATTTAACTTCAAACTGACAACTCACCAAGTAAAATGCACAAATGGAAATTGGAAATAAAGCTACGCCAAGCTTCTTAACAGGGTGTAATTTCTTCTTCATGTTCACCGTTAATTCGTCGAACTGGTACTAGCTGACGCATGCGTACTTCTCATTGTTAGAAAGAGATAGCTAACCCACCATGACAGTTGAGTGGATACAGCTCGTGCCGTTGAAAAGAAATAGGAGTCGCCGGTCCATTTGTATATAGATGTCAATGTAAGCTGGCCACATCTAAAATAAATGTAGCAGTGGCTGAAATGCAACCGGTAGTATGGCAGTGGTAAAACTGCGACTCAGTGAGTCCGAATTGGAGGGTAAACTGTAAACTGCGACAACTCTATGCACGCTCTAAATACATATATCATTCGTTTTTATTAAGATTCAATAAAGAGTAAAATACAAATACGAGTACATATATTTTTCTTAATTCTTTGGCATTTCAAAATAAATAAAAATAAATAATACATCAGGTTTGTAAATTGTAAATGTATACTCTGTTCCATTAATCCATTCATCTGATGGTGTTCACATCAGCGTCAGTTTTAAGTAACCGAAATTACATTGGCTAAACTTGTCTTTAATCTTCAATTTCAGCCAATCAGAGAGGATAAAACTATTCCCTATTATTTGCAATACCGAATGGCTTAAATGAAAAATGGTACGTATAAATTCATATCTTCAAACAAAAATAGTCATTAAACTGGTAATGCATTAAACTTTCGTAATTTTAAAAATTTTGTAGGTGACTAAATTGATTAAATTGGGATGAAAATACAAGTATTTTACATTAATACTGTAAAGCTGATATAAATTACATTCAAAAAATATTAAAATGTATTATTTAAAATTGAAACCAAAAGTAAAATTTAAGTTCGCCCTCAACTTTATAATTTAAACTGCAGGTCTAAAATTAATAATGAAGAAAATATCCTTTTGTCCCTATTTTCTCCAGTTATACTGTATCTACAGATTTTGGAGATTTACGTCCTTTAACTTATTAAAGATTCCCACGGCACGGACATTAATGTCTTTTCGATTTTCCTCCAAATCTAATTGATGTAAAAATAAATGAAATTATAGGTCTAGAGACATAAAAAATATATACATACACATTAAAAATCCAAAGATCGCTGAATTTTAGCCCGTCATATTTGTGCCGTTATGTTTTTTTTTAATCTCACTTCTTTTGCTCTTTTTATACCCAACAACCCAAAGCTCACAAATTTAAGTTAGAGGGTCTCTAACCATTTCAAGAAGCTTAAATTAAATTGGTTTTCTCCATGTATGTAGCTCATATGTAGTATTTGAATTTTTGCCTCCCGGCTTGGTATTTTGCGCTGAGAAGAAGCGAAGAAGCAACTGTTGGGCGTGTTTGTATATTGTGTATCGCACAGGCGTTTTACGACTCATTGTTAAGCCGCTAATGTTTCCGTCACGAGTTTGTTTTTATGAATGAAATGAAGATACTTCATTTCAAGAGTGAGAATCTTCGCAGCTTACAGTTCCTGAATTTCAGAGAGATTACTCATACTTCAGTTCCACTAAAGAATTATCGCGTCTTTTAAATATGTATACATTTTTCTTAATATAGAATTATTTAATAGTTATTCAAAGAGATTGTAGATCATCCATTTCCACAAGCACGTGGTACGTAATTTATATCTGAGCGTATGGTGTCTAATAATTTGGTTGGACTGTGTTCATTTGGGTTAGTAAATAGCTATTTATGTTATAAATTGCGAAAGAAATGTGTTTTAAGCACGCGACGTGAAAATTATCCTACGAGGCGTAGCCGAGTTGGATAACGCACGTCTAGTGCTTAAAACCCGATTTCGCAACGTATTCCATACAAGATTTTTTATACTAGCGTTTTAAAACAGACTATTTATATTTATTCTCAAATGTCAACATTTTGAATTTTTCAAAATTTAAAAGTAGGCAGGCATCAGTTTCATCTTTTTGTTGCTATGGGATTCAATATGTTGTTTAATAAACATTGATGTCAACGTGCTCGGTGTATAATTTTTCCTGAGAATTTTTGGTAATAAATTTACTTAAAATGAGTGACTCAGAGATTGACTCTGATATTGAAAATGGTGCAGAGGCTGCATTGGCTATACTGGTTCCAGGAAAATCAAAAATATTGTATGAAGAAACTTACAAAAAAATTGACAGTTGGTGTGCGGAGAAAAACGTTGGGCACATTACAGAAAAGGTAGTTTTAGCCTATTTTTCGAAATTATCAACTATTTATAAGCCATCCACTTTATAGAGAAATTACTCTATGCTCCGAACTATGATATACCTTAATAAGAATGTGGATATAAGTAAATTTACCAATCTTATTGCATTCTTAAAAAGAAAAGCTAGTGGATATAAGCCTAAAAAATCAAAAATATTCACTAAGCAAGAGATAGTTCGTTTCATGAAGGAAGCTGATGACAAGGATTATTTATTGGCAAAGGTTGTGTTAATTGTTGGAATCTATGGGGCATGTCGCCGGGAGGAACTTACGTTTTTACGTGTAGGAGATATTGAAGATTCTACTTCTTTCATAAAAATTAATATTCCAAATACTAAAACGAATATTTTATGATTTTTTATGATAACTGAAGGGTTTATCGATGGAATCATCTGTTTAGCAATGTTTCGCAAGTACGCACAACTTCAACCTACTCATACTGAACATCAACGGTTTTTTCTAACCTACAGAAATTTTAAATGTTGCACGCTTCCCGTAGGTATAAATACCATAGGTGATATACCTAAAAAAAAAAATTGCAGAGTTCCTCGGCCTCCCAAATGCTAAACAATATACCGGGCATTGCTTTCGGCGGTGTTCTGCAACATTTTTGGCTGATTCGGGAGCAGACATTACAGTGCTCAAGCGACATGGAAGGTGGCGTTCAAGTTCTTTTGCTGAAGGCTACGTTGAAAATTCTTTGGAAAATAAGAAAGAAATTTCACGAAGAATTTTGGGAGAAAAAGAAACAGCAATTAAAAAAATAAAAATTGTCGACAAAGATTCAGAATCCAGCAGCACATCTACTTCAGTTTCTACCCACATTGAAGTTAACCAAGAATAAGTATTAAGAACGACATCACATGTACAATTTAGTAATTTAACTAATTGCGTTGTAAATATTTATCATAAATAAACAGTTATAATAGGTATTAAGTACTTTTACTTTTACGCATTAAACTGTCATTTTTAAGCACTAGTGCTTAAAAGTACTTCATTTAACAACGGAAATGACAATCGAAAAGTTGTTATAATACGCTGGTATAAAAATAAAATTTATATATTTTTTTATTATTTTTGGAATTAGTATATTCGCGCTATGTTGTGAACTACAGTATGTCAGTCACCGCCACTCGACAAGACAAGTTTAATTCAGTGTTCATGTAACTCTCCAATCGTACGTTTGCTTCAATTCACATTTCGAACACTAAACATAAATTTAAAAGTATTTTTAAAACATTGATTATGTTATTGGTTTAAAAATCACATTGGATGATTTTAAATTTCAACATATTTTATTGTGATATCACATTCTGGCGATTTTCAAGTATGTGCTTCGCTATCAGCTAACATATGTATTTTGTGCCTTACATTAATTTACTTTAAACTCTTATCGTAGGTGAGTACGTTTTGTGCAACGTGCATGCAGTCAACAGTCAATAAGAAGGCCAGCCAACGATCCCGATACGCGACCTGGGGCTACCATCATCTGCACTACACGAAGATATCCACCAACCTATGGAGGAGTAAAAGGTCAGTTAAATATTTATTTAACGAATTAAGCTCGCAACTACCGCCTATATTCCACTTGATACTATTTGTAAACAATTACAGTCCATTTTCGTTTTCGTTTAAAGTTAAAGCAGGCAAACAGATTGTGCATAACAGTTGTACTTAATGGTACAACATTGCAACGTGTAGTACTGTGGTCAAGAGTTTGGGTATCTCTATAGATGAAAAATTGCTTTTTCGTGAGCACTTAATCAAAAAATTAACATCTGCCAAATGTAAACTTAAAATATCATACCAATACCGTTATTTGTTATCCTCTGAGGTAAAACTTCGACTTGTCCATTCATTAATTTTTCCACTGTTACAATACTGTGCTTCTGTCTACATACCAAACTTAACTAAAGGTGATAAACACGAAATTGATCTTTTTCAGAACAGTTGCTTGACATATGTGTATAGTGTGCGAAAATATGATCACATCTCCCAATATCGCTCTGCAGCTGGTATGAATTTTATTAACAATCGATTAAAAATACTTTTAGTTTGCCTTACACACAAAATAAAAATTACAGAGTGTCCTAAATATCTGTACGATAAATTAGTTTTAAAAAATGATTACTATAATTTACGTGGCAAGGACTTGTACACATTACCATCTTTCAATAAAACTAAATTTAAGAACTCTTTTTCCTACTTAGCTCCAACACTGTACAATAATATTCCAAATGATTGGAAATCCCTGTCATATAGTTCATTTAAAAACCATGTACAAAACTTTTACAAATAACCTGTAATTAATAGTTAAGGTACGGGTAAACATTTGTATTTATTTTTGTCTTCAATTAATTTTGTCTTTTATATACTATTTCAGTTCTTATATGCATCTATTTATTGGTCTCTATATTTGATATTTTTGTTAGACTACACTTGTTTTTCTATGTAATTTGCTGGTTAGGTGAAAGAACAGCCTTGGCTGAACCTCGCCTTTGAGTTTTTTCATTCTCAATAAAGTAAATATTATTATTATTATTATAAATACAGCTACAGGATGTACATTGAAAAATAGGTCATAGGTGTGTAATATGGGACATCTGAAATTAGAACTAAATTAGAATTAATATTAATTACTAGGAAACTGTTTGTTTTAATTTTTTTTTTTTGTTATAATCTGTGGCTATCTTTCGGATAAGTACATGATAACTAAAACTAATAAATACTGGGAAAACTTGAAGAAAAACAGTCTGATGAAAAATTTTCAAATTTTTTTTTATTACATAGCCGACGTTTCGACACCAAATATGCCTTCTTCAGGGAAATGTAAACTTATTAAGTTGATTTTTGTTTAAAATGTTGAATTACAAAAGTATATTATCAAAATTATTTTTAGAAAAATTTTGACAATATAATTCAACATTTTTTTTTTTAATTTCAACTTAGCAAGTTTACATCAAAAGTTTTAATCAGACTGTTTTTCTCCTAGTTTTCCCAATATTACTTTGATCCAATCGAAAAATACATATTTAAAACTAATAAAATTACCCCTTAACCTTAAAATTAATTAGAATAAAAACTACGTATTTCGAGAACTAAGTTCTCATCATCAGTAGCACAACAAGGGAAAGTTAAACAGAGTACTCAAGATTACTCAACATGTCAACCATGTCAGAGGTCCTAACAACTCTAAAGTATCTACATGGTACATGAAGATGTAGAATAATCGTTTTACATGATTTGGGACCGGTATTTCCAAGTTAAATATTTTTATTCCCAGAATAAATTTTAATCTCGGGTTAAATATAAAATTCTGTATTTCCAAACTTGTTTTATGTTTATTCCTGGGGTAAATACGCAATCTTGAGAATAAATTTAATCGGTCGATCGGGCAGAGAATAAATATTTATTCCGTGGTTAAATTTGACATTTATCATATTTTTATAAATATCGACAGTGATTTGAAGATATATTGACGATAATGACGAAGAAATAATTAATTACATTCTGCGATCCTATAAGGTACGTTGTCAGATAATTTAAATTTTAAAAAATCAGTTTTTGACATCGGTGATATTTTGTATTTTTATATTGAATTTTTTTATTATATACAATTATTTTATAATTATATTATTATTTTGTATTAAGGAAGACTGATTACGTCGTAATGGTAATATTTTAATAATACATAATCCCCCGCTCATAGCAGAAGCAATTCTTCGCAACTCATCAGGAAGATCTTGCAGACCTGCTTATTCTGCTTCCACCAAACTAAACCATACCACTTGCTTGTTGCCATTGTACAATCCTTATAATTATTGGATAGACTTCATGAACATTCGAAAGAACTAACCGAAAAGCGCAAGAAAGAATGAAAATAATTTGTAGGGCAAATAAACATTCATTCCAGTCGAATTCCATATGTGATTATACACTTACCTAGGTACCTTATGCTTATATTGTATACTATATGTCTATTATACGAGTATTGTATAGTTTGGACACGAAATTAGTAAAAAATTTAAATAATTGGAATAATATGGAATTTTTTAATCGTTTTTACTTATTTAAAAATACTTTGCACCTGATACTACATCAAATTCAGCTTTTATTATGCAGTTCAGAAAAGTAGGTAATTTATTTGACGAATAGCACTGCGATTCTATGCAACAAACGATTACAATTGGACTAAGCAGGAATACACATTACAATTTGAAAATTTGTTCAATATTCTTCCAAATTATATTTTTATCATTAATTCCTACTTCATCGGTTTTTCTATTCTCCACTATATGTTTAAAATCAAGAACTACACGGTATAACCCATCTCTAGGCGTACCAATCTGATTTATACGCGCAGATATCGGTAATGACGATGATATATTCGTAGCAGGCGTCACCTCACGGGCACTCATGGCTGGCATGGAAAATGTCCCACAAGAACTATTTCAATTAATATTTTCATTTCAGTGTTAATGAAATTAGAATTTTTCTTATTTTACTTCCATTCTACATATTATTACATTCTTTAATCGCAATCAAATTATAAATTATTATCAATCTGTCAGTTTTCCAATTTTTTATTAGAATGATAGTGACAATTACGTTATGTGTTAGCCACATAACATATTAACTTTGGAATAACTATCCATGGAATAAAAACATTTGGAAATACAAATTTTAACTTATCCCGAAATTTATTCTAAGAGTAAATTTATTCTATGGTTTATTATTCCACAATTTATCCGGACTTGGAAATACCGGTCCTTAGATACAGAAATTAAAATCTCTATAATTGTAACTTCCACCACCATATATTTTTGCTTAAAATAATTTGGTAACGTTTGCTGATTTCTCATGTTACCGGCCGTTAAGACGGATATCACAGTATGGTGAAAAGTTTTATGTTATTACGAAAAATTTTGAACGCCACACGGCCGATATGCAAATAACGGACTCGGCTTATTATAAACCTCGGCTATCGTCTCGGTTTACAAACTTCAGTCGCGTCCGTTATTTGCTTCATATCGGCCATCCGCCTAATGACGTTAATAACTATTTGGAGTGTATGCAAAATTGATACAGCATAGTGTTGTTCACTTATGAAAATACCGACTGAAGGGAGAGAGAGGATATATAAAACCCTCTAAAGATTAAGGATGAATGGAGTTACACTCGAAGTTAGAGTTAGGAAGTTTTCATAACGAAAATAACACCTTATGGGAGATTCATACATAATTTTCAATTTTCTCTATATCACAAAATTAAATAATAATAAAAATGCAAAATTTGCATAGTCGATGAGTAGTTATTTTCTTTAACAGATGACCAAAATCTCAAATTTAACAAGAGATGGAGTTACGAGATTTTTCTCGTGAAGGTATCGTAATTTTCTGTGAGGAATAAAATTAGACAGAGATAATTTTTGCGTTTCCTTGTAATAAATACCTATTGATTTACATAAGTCAGAATGATGCGATGGGAGAAGTTTGTTATATAAGAATGATCTTTGGTCGCTGACATTTCTGTTGGTAATTTATCATAGTTTGTTGAACGTTTGTATGTGTATGGTGTTCAAATGCGAATAGACTAGAGTACCTCGTACTCGTATACTTAGGTCGTAAATCCCGGCTGAGCAGGTCGGATGTAAGTGATTTACACCGCAGCCACATCCGCTAAGATGCAACCTTGCGCGGTTTTGTTTATGCCCAACAATCACACCAACATCAAACAAGATTCGCATCACTATCTTAGATAAAACTTCAATACATAACTTTCAAAATTAATACGTACCGTGAACTGGGTGTAGTTTAAAAAAGAAAATTAAAAGTAACTTTAAAATTTACCTAATCAAAGTACAGCTACTAGATAAGTCACAGCCACCGATGACTCGTACGCCATTTTGAAGCCCACTTCACACATTTAATATCAGTGATACAGTATTACTAATCATAAAAAGTATCCAGAATGACAGATTGTTCTGCTCCAAATTGTGCAAATCATTCGAGAAATAGTTTTAGATATCACAAGTAAATATTTTGTGATATTACTTATACCAGTGTTTCCAAAATGGGGCGCGACCCCTAAGGGGGGCGAGATATTTGCCAAGGCGCGAAACGAAATTAATGAATTATTTCCAGTTCAAAAACTACTGGAACGGGCAGAGTTAGGGGGCGCGAAGAATTTTTGAAGCTGAAGGGGGGCGCGAATAATTTTTAATGCCTAAAGCGGGGCGCAAGGAAAAAAGTTTGGGAAACACTGGCAGTGTTTCCCAAAATGGGGCGCGACTCCTAAGGGGGTGATTCCTCCGCTGTGAATAAGGTATAAGTATTTAATTCTTCGAACGCTAAAGGGGATCAGTGAACACTAAATTCAGCAGTTGCATAACTTAAGTTAGATCAGTTAGATGTTAGAACATTTCTCAAATCCGTCTTGGAAAAAACAGCACAGGGGTTAGTTTTTGGTTATTTAAAAATTGGAAATTAATTTCAAGTTTGATGCCGGTTGGAATTGAACATGGGCCATTCGAATCACAATCACAACCGGTCATCTAACGTACGTGACTAAAAAAAAAATGGCACCAAATATACAGGGTGTAAATGAAATAAGTGCATTAAATTTAACCAGTAATGTAACTCGACGAGAGAAACAATATTTCTTAATAACTTTTTTTCTAAGTCTTTTAGATTTTCAGTTAAAATTCTTTAAAGATTTGCTGCATATTTCGTTACCCGCCCATGGAGTACAAATGGCTGCTAACGTATTCAAGTGAGATACACATAGCTAAAAAATTGTCGGTCATCAGTTACACTTGCAGTCACAGTATAATTAATTAACGAATCAACGGAAATAACATTTATTATTAATTAATTCGTAATAGTACAATTTTTAAAATAAAGAAATTTAAATTTTCGATATCAAAATTATAAAGTTGTGCATTAAACCAGGCTTTTAATCGCCTGTGAATAGAGGAAGACAAGGAGGAACGGGTAACGAAAAGAGCAAAAGCATAGTTATTAGGTTATGAGATGATTATTTATCGTCGACAAATCATAATAGTTTAAATACGTTATAAAAAAATGTAAGTACAAACTTTTGTCCATTTAAACGAGGTACATGAGTACCAATAATTAGTCGTCCATTTATTGTTCCCGCGCAAACATTTTTTAATGAAAATTTTTACAGCATTTTCGTCTGTCGAGATGTGTATTGTGCATAATAAACACACCTTCCCAAGTAAATTCAGTCTCATTAATGAACATTATGAGCTATTCCCAAAATTGAAGTCTGTTATGTGCTGAAAACATTGAACTTTTTGCACATGGTATGGATACAGCTGTTGCTTTTTTAAAAATTGTCATATGTGACACTCCGTATTGTGATAAAGATGTACAAGATTAACAAATGTGCGAATATTAGGAACAGTATGATTTGGAAACGCTCCGTCTAAATGCATTGGCAACTCTATAACACTGGCTTTATATTAACCACAAATTAAAATGTAAAAATACGAATAAATAAATAAACCATAGGTAATTACATTGTCTGTGTACTCACTATTTGTAAACGTAAGGATTTTGACAGAATTTTACCTTATAAACAAGTTTATTACTAATGTCAAAATTCAAATTGCAACAACTGACAAGACTGTCAATTGCTAAAACAAAATTTTCAGAGCTATTGCTACTGCATTCAATGATTAGAAAAATACTTGGAACGACTCGTCAATTTAAGGGGTTGCAAAAATGCTAAAAAAAATATGCGATTTCGAGAAAAAGTTATTAAGAAATATTGTTGCTCTCGACGAGTTATATTACTGGTTAAATTTAATGCACTTATTTCATTTACACCCTGTATATTATAAATCAAATTCCAATAAACAAGTTTTATTAGTTTCAACAGCTGTTTGTTTTCTTTTTTAGAAAAACAAAGTTCGAGCTTCCTAATTACGATATCTCGCTATTCTCAGCCATTACATAGAAAAAAGTGTCTCTTATTTGAAATATGTAAGCAACGTAACCTTCAATTCATCCCAACCTTAATTACACTCTGCGTCTGACGCGTTGAAATTTACAATGACAAATCTCCCCATCCTGTATTTAAAAATACTGAACAGTGGTTTCATTGAGGGCTCGCAGTGAGGAAAAACAATGATTCGATCTGTAGACGTGAGTCGGGGCCTGTAAAAATACTCCTCTCAGCGTAGCGTCGCAGGCAGGCGTCGAGCGTCGTGTTTTTATGACACGTTTGAAGCGAACGCCTCCTGGAATTCACTAATGAGTTGTTGGCGCGACGAGCTATACCATGTTGCTATAGCTACGACGCCAGACAAGCACACAATGATAGAATGCTGCTGGAGGCTGGATTATAGATTTTACGATGGTTTTTATCTAAGAGAATTTCAGAATTCTCATCAAATATGGCAGAATTGCTGATGTATATATTTTCAAGAAACATTCTGGTTAACTATTTTTAACATAACTCTTTGAGAGTTCATCCTAGGTAAAAATGTAATAATCATTTTATGTACCTACAGGAAATTACGTGGTTTAATTTTGTATTCTTGTAAAATTTTGATACGGGCCACTGCTTTCTTGAAAACCAAAAATTCATTTTTTGCACCTTTGACCCAAGATGGCGGCAAACTCCGAGGTCACTAGAGGGTGCAAAATTATTGTCTTTTTGGAGGTCCCAATAAAGAGAATAAAATTTACGCCAGCTTGTCAATAATTATTCCCACAATAAACACCTTGCCGACTGGCCTATCTGTAGGTAATTATTTATTAAATTTAGAAAATAGATTTTAGAAATATTTGATCTAAAAAAGATTTTGCGCCTAAGAATTTTGCGCCCATGGCGTGTCACCTTTGCCACGCCTAGTTACGGTACTGTATTTCTATAATAACAATAAATCTGTATCATAAAGGTAAGGTGGCCCTTTTTACTTCCTTGTACAAAGTAAAGGAAGTATTGTAATCGCGAAAAATTTCGGTTTTCAGATTATCTCGCATAATTCAAACACGGTAAGCTGTAGAAATTTGAAATTTTGTATTTAGGACTGCTATAATATCTAGTTGTGCACATCCCTTTTCGGCCATTACATAATTTCCAGAAATGGTACTTTATTTGAAGTCTATAATAGATTTTAATGAAAAACTATATTAAAATATATTCCAAAACATTTAAAATTTAGTATATAAGACTTTTATATCAATTGGAATAACATAGCAGATTTTGGTTAAAACAGGCTAACCGCAAGTGATATATTACCTGAAGTTGTTAACAGTTTTTCTTGAACAAAATAGCAGATTTTGGTTAAAACAGGCTAACCGGAAGTGATATATTACCTGAAGTTGTTAACAGTTTTTCTTGAATAAAATGGTTTCATTTTGATTTTAGAAATAAATGCTTCAAATAAGAGTTTTAGAGAATTAAATTCTGCGTCTAGCACATCAAGTATTATTAAATTAGCCCTTTGTATAAGCGAGATATGTAAATTTAAAACTTAAATACTTTTTGGTTTTTGTAATGAAGCTTGTTATGGATTAGGACAAAAAATAACAAAAAAATAAAAAAATAGATGTTAATGTCAAATTACGTCAAACACGTGCAATTTTATAATTGGGTCTATACTTCCTCTTCATATTGGTCTTGCGTACAAGAAAGTCGTGTGGTGTTCACATCAGATTTTTTACTTCCTTGTACATTTTAAAGGAAGTATTGGAATCGCGAAAAATTTCGATTTTCAAATTTCAACGAAAATATCCATTTTGACCATCCCTGAATCTATTTTGACTAATTTCGTCGTGACGTCTGTTCGTACGTACGTACGTATCTCGCATAATTCAAAAACGGTAAGCCGTAGAAAGTTGAAATTTTGTATTTTAGACTGCTATAGCATCTAGTTGTTCACCTCCCTTTTTGGTCATTACATAATTTCCAGAAGTGGTACTTTACTTGAAGCCTATAATAGATTTTAATGAAAAACTATTTTAAAATATAATCCAAAACTTTTCAAATTTGGTATACAATACTTTTATGTCAATGGGAATAACACTTGATTTTGGATAAAATAAGCTAACCGGAAGTAATATAGTACCTGAAGTTATTAACAGTTTTTCTTGAATAAAATGGTTTTATTTTGACTTTAGAAATAAATGTTTCAAATAATAGTTTTAGAGAATTAAATTCTGCGTCTAGCACATCCAATACTATTAAATTAGCCCTTTGTATAAGCGAGATATGTAAATTTAAAACATATACTTTTTGGTTTTTGTAATGGAGCATGCTATGGATTAGGACAAAAAATAACAAAAAATAAAAAATAGATGTTAATGTCAAATTACGTCAAACACTTGCAATTTTATAATTGGGCCTATACGAGTATTTCATGTTGGTCTTGCGTACAAGGAAGTCCTGTGGTGTCCACATCAGATTTTTTTCTTGACTCTTCCGGGGACACTTTTTTTTGCTTAAAATTAAGTGGCGTACAAGATATTTAACTAGTAAGCTAAACTGGAAGTGATACTTTATTTCCGTGAAAAAAAAATTGATACAAGCCAAAACTTTTGAAATTTGGTATTTAAGACTTTTATATTAATGAGAACGACATATTAGATGTTTTCTAAAATTGATAAACCGGAAGTACTACTTTACAGGAAGCTATAAACAGATTTTCGTGAAAAAATATATTACATGATCCAAAACTTCTCAAATTTGGTATTTAAAACACGTGTATAATTTGAAACAACATTAGATTTTGACTATACCTATATGATAAACCGGAAGTGGTACTTAATTTGGAGCTCTTAACAGATTTTCGAGGAAAAACATAAAATATAATACAAAATTTGGTATTACAAACTTTTCTATTTATTGGAACAAATTACATTTTGTTTACGAACGGAAGTGATACTTTACTTAAAGTTCATTGCTATTTCAAACAGATTCATCAGATTTTTTTATAACTAACAGGAAGAAGTACAGAATCGGGGACAACACCGGGAACCAAAATAATTTTAATCGACGCGTCGCACCTCCCTTCGTTACAGATTCGTACTAAATCTAGTTACATAAGAAAACTAAGATTGAGTAAATTAGCAAAAATGATTTGGAGAGTAACGGAATGTATTTTAATAACATCTGAATTGTCCACTACATTTTTTGTTCTGACCGCATTAGTTGCAAAGTATTTAGCGGAATAGACCCTTTTGGAAACAAATCCACTATACCAAAAAAAAATCTATCTTTCTCTTTCTGTAACTTCCTCTGGTGTACAGGTGTAACACCTTGAATGACTAATTGCTTCGCCATGTCAGTAGGAGAGCGCGCCGTCTGCTTTCTGTCAAGCAGGCACGACAGCGGTCTCTACTGGCACACTGGGGCTCCAGATATATCCAGCATCACAGGGTGAAAATAAGCCAATTAAAATACCGCACACTTCCACACCAACATGCTACCATACGAGTATGATGATAGACAGATGAATCGATCGTGATACAAAAATATAGTTAAGCTTCAATTAGATATGTGTACATTATATTTTTTTTTTTGCGAAATGTTTCCAGGCAACCCTTCCCGGCCCCGGTACTGTAATGTGCCATTTTCCGGACTCAAATTAGGAACGTAAAGTAGTACACAGTGGAAAGTATGAAATAAAACACTTTTAAACAATTTTTATTCAGTATCTTATGTAGAAGAATGTGGTGGTTGGTAAAAGTTGTTATGGCCAAGCTTTCACTTCAAGTCGGAAATGAATTCTTTTGCTTATTGTGATTGACGTATTTTTCCTGAGGCCCTGTAAACACTGCTTTGATTTTAATTATTTGATATTTGTTACCTTCCGTCACCTTTAGGTAAGGAAGGTATTGTCTTTGGTCAAAAATTCGGTGATGAGTTTTTAAACAATAAGCACGTTTTAGGGCCCCTAGAATACGATTTTACTATTTTTACAATGATGTCTGTATGTGTGTGACAAAAATTTGCCCTGCGATAACTCTAATAGTACAATTTCAAAAATTATAATTCTGTCGTATTTCTCTTCGTTACATCCATATGAAGAGCTGATTAGATTTTGGTTATAATTGGTCAACCGGAAGTACCCACATTTGAAGTTTTTAAGTTTTTCTTGAAAAAACAATGTTAAATATAATTTTTTCACATTTAACGTTATAAATATCAAAGAATATTTTATTCTCTATACGATTTGACTGCATTTTATACTTCATATTAAATGGATATAGAGTTAAAAAATTGTAAAGAAATTAAATATCTTAAATTAGCCAGCTATGCTATAACTATGGAAACAGCTACTATATTAAGAAAATTGAGATTGAAAGATGTCAGTGTCAAGTGCAATTGACATAGTATGTTTGTGTTATAATTTTACTGGAAATATAGGATCTTTTGCTAGAAACTTTCTGTATGGAATTTGTATAAAGTACAGTCATACAACTGCCGGAAGGTATTGTACAAGAAATAGAATCTTCTGCAAGGAACTTTCTATATGAAATTTGTACAAAATACATAGAACTGGCGGAAGGTAATGTGCTGGCCACATCAGATTTTTTGTTTTCGTGCATGGGGTACATTTCAAGAACAAGTAAAGGTGGTTGCAAATTATGCAGGATCTAAAGTTATTGTGTAGGTAATCAGTAATCACATCGTATATTGTACTTTTTTGTACGAGGGCAGTTTACAAAGATACCTACCTGGCCATGAAACAAAAGACGAACGATGTGCGAACGATAACAATTTTTTGTTGTCACATTTGTGTGACATTTTTAAGTTCATACAGTAAAATGCATTCAAATCATATTATTTACTACAGTTTCGCGTTGTATTTTGGGTTTAAAATGAGTGAAACTAAATTGGAGCATCGGAGTGTGATAAAATTCTTAACAAAAGAAGGCAATGATGGCCGAGTGTGGGCAAGATGCCCCAAGTTATTTTAAAGTAAAATTTTGGTGTAAACAGTTTAGATGGAGAAGGGATCCGATATAGGATGATCCAAAATTTGGTCGACCACTTGAAAAACAAACTGCAGAAAATATTCTACAAGTTGAAAAATTGGTGCTTACAAACGACGGTTAAAGGTTTCTGTTATTGCCAAGAAACTGTCTTTATCTGAAACCAGCGTTTGGAAAATTTTGCGTGATGATTTGGGCATGAAGGAGGTGTCTTCATGGTGGATACCCAGACAGGTTCACAAAGCGCGTAAAGTTGCAGACATTATTAGAGACTGTGGTTTTACAGAACTACGCCATCCTCCTTATAGCCCCGATTTAGCACCTAGTGACTTCTTTTTATTTAAAAATATTTTTAAAAAATCTTAGGGGAAGATTTGGATCAGACAAGGAGTTAATGTATGCTATAGACAGTTATTTTGCAGATCTTCCAAAAAAAAAATATTTTTTTTAACGGTATGTCACAGTTGAAGAAACGTTGGGAAAAGTGTGTTAGTATTGAAGAGAGTTATGTTGAAAATAAAGTATTATTCAAATTCAATATGTCTTCTTTCATAGCTGGGTAAATTTCTTTATCAATTGCTCTCGTAATATTTAATGTAAAAGACCATGTCTTCTATAAGCCTGAAGATATCTATTGTAGACGAAAGCATTTTAAAAATATAACCAATATTTTAAAACAGAGTTCTCTTTTCGAAACATATTTCCTATTATAAATATTGAACTCTGAACTGGAGTCGTTCATCAACAATTATTTTCTTAATTTAGTTTTTAAAACCGTTCTGGTCATAAATCTGTTAGACATAGTAAATTGTCAATCAACAAACACGCGAATAGTAGATAACTAGTATTTATGATTTACAAGTATTTATATAATGTATTTTCTTGTTCCGTTAATTGGTATTTTCACCTTGTGAAAATAACCGTGCAAAAATAACGTCTGTTGACGCTTCTGAAGATTGACGAGATAAGCGCTTAGCTTAGTCTTGAGTTTTTTCATCTCTTTTCTGTTAAGTTTGATTCGTCGTGACATGTGGAGAAATGTTTGTTTCCACCTAAACTAATTTGTTCGGCACGGTCGTTATCAATCTTCAATTCTGACTGAAATGTCATCGCTTGGACACGGGCATTAACTCTGCCTACAACTCATCTATTCATAGACAAGACCACTTTTGAGAAATTGTTCCCTACATCAAATTTGACTAGGCTCTTTGTGTTTTCAGATACTGATAAACATTTCGAATAGAACACCATTATTTTTTTAGACATTCTTGATTAAAATCAAATTTTTAGGGCTGGTTTTATAAACGTCGAAATAGTTTTTTTTTTAGCCGAACGAAAACGCGATTTTGTCACAACGGTTTGACTAATTCGAATTTGATCCTCCTTTATACAAACTTGCTCTGGAATCTGGAAATAAAATTACACAAACGTTTATTTTGTTTTATAACCTATGCACAAAAAAATTAATACCAGTGTGAAGCTAGGGACCGATTATAATTTATTTAACAGACTTGTCTCCAAACATGTAGTTTCAGTTAATGACGTCAGATTTTAGGGATTTAATTTTCTAGGTCGGCATAAACCGGGTGGAATATGACAGGACATTAGGTACGTTCAATCGGTGTCAGAAATATTCCTACTAGAATGAGAATATTCTTAAAGCAATAGAACGCTCAGTAGCACCTGACTACTTAGAACTTTCCACTCTCACTAACTTAAAGAATCAGACTGAAAAATCTCGAGAACGAACTGAGAGTTCTGTCCGAAATACGTCCTAGTATTGAAGAAATAACAACATATTGGCCCGTATTCTGAGCGCACTTTTATAATAAAAGCGCTTTATGGAGCGCGCTTTTACATTATATTCTTATGAGGAGTTTGCTCCATAAAAACGCTTTTATTATAAAAGTGCGCTCGGAATACGGGCCATTAACTCTATCAAATATTTTAATTATTAAAAATTATTTATTGTTTTTGTCATTTTTACCTTCCGTCATACTTTTAGGTAAGGGAGGTATTGTTTTCGGTCAAAAAATTCGATGATGAGTTTTTAATGAATAAGCACGTTTTAGAGTCTCTAGAACACGATTTTACTATTTTTGCGATATCTGTGTGTGCGTGTGTGACGATTTTTTCTCCGTCGATAACTCCAACACTACAATTCTAAAAATTATAATTCTTTCGTATTCCTCTTCGTTACATCCATATGAAGAGCTGACTAGATTTTGGTTATAATTGGTCGACAGGAAGAACCCTTATTTGAAGATTTTAACTTTTTTTCTTGAAAATACGCTATTATATATCATATTTTCACATTTAATGTTATTATAAATATTAAAGAATATTTTATTCTTTATACGATTTGATTACATTTTATACTTCATATTCAATGTAGCTATGCAATATAACATTGGAAACAGCTAATATAATTTTAAAAATGTTGATAGACAGATGTCAATGTCAAGTGCGATTCCCCTAGTATGTGTTATAATTGTACTGCAAATATAGAATCAATTCTGAAACTTTCTGTATGGAATTTGTACAAAAGACATAGAACTGAGCGAAGGTAATATACTGGAAATATAAAGTCTTTCGCTAGAAACTGTCTATGGAATTTTTATAAAATACATAGAACTGACGGACGGTAATGTGCTGGCCACATCAGATTTTTTATTATACATAGTGACACGATAATCCGTGACACAGGCATTCAGTAAGGGAAAACAGTTTTTTTCGAGTATTATCTGTCCCACAAAACTTTATGCGGTGCTACACAGAATTTTTGAGTGCAATTTTTTTTAAATTTATGCTTTTGGTGCCCGATTAAGCGTAATTTAAAGAGGTGGTATTGACAACAAAAAAATATTTTTTGTAAAATGGTGTTTATAAATCTTCCCATAATTGCAATTCTGGTTTAAAAGTGCTCAGAAACGGCTCATTTTCTGGACCACCGCGAAAACAAACGTGACAGTTTAATTTATTGAAATATAAAGGCGAAAATTAATTAGTTTTGTAAAAAATTGTTGAAAAGGTATTAAATAACTTCTATAATAATTATTTTACAATGTTTATTGTATTTATTTAAAAAAAAAACAAACCAAGAATTGTTGTTGTCATATTCTAAAAACGTCATCATCAAAGTGGCTTTTACTTTAAAGGATGTTACTATAGTAACGGCCGCGAAATGGTTAGTTCGTGTCCTGTTGCACAAAAAGGCATTTTGTCGGTTTATGATACCCATCCTTTCAGTTACTGAGTTTACATGCAGTTTTCAAGCCATTTTCAAAACGTTTTTAGTTTTGAAAACGCCATTTATACAAGTTTACATGCAGTTTTGAAACCGTTTTTAGTTTTTAAAACGCCATGTATATAGTGTCAAAACGGTTTTGAATTATCTCAAACCAAAACTAAAATTCATGGGTTTGACTTGAAAACTAGTTTCAAAACTACTCATGTAAACACTTAAATAGTATATTAAAGAACGTGTTTCATAAGACATGTTTTTTTCGCACGCGTCAAAACGAGCGTTAGCGAGTTTTCTAATTGACAAGCGCGAAAGAAAGTCTTATAATATGAGTTCTTTATACTATTTTTTATATTTTGCACCTTCTACAATAACATTTACTTACTCAATTTGTGATTATATTTGTAACCATTTGTACATTTTCATGTAAATAATCTTCCCTAAATAAATAATAATAATAATTTCGACATTATATTATTAAAATGAATTGTCAATCAACTAAAAATAAATTAGGTAAAAATGGGTTAAAGAAACGTCATCTAGTACCAACCGTCTAAAACAAAAAATTGCGTATCGAAATGAAGGTCATTACGATACGTAATTGCGTATCGTAATGACTTCATTATGAACGCAAAATATAAAAATTAAGTTTCGATACTACGCATGCGTACAGAGCATAACGTGTCTGTCGCTTTGTGTTATTTACTTACAAATAAACTGACAGTTGTGTAGTTTTAGTGCGTAGTGGTACGAAGTATAAAAAATAATTGGAATAATGGCAAAACGAAGTATTTGGAGTGAAAAGGATCTCTCACTTACATCAGCTAAACGCGTATGCGCCGAAACTGATTTCAAATCAATTTTTAAACTTGTTTTGAAAACTGCATGTAAACAGTTTTTCGTAATTTTCACTGAAAACTGAAACCATTCTCAAAACTGCATGGAAACGTAGTAATTGTCAAAACGGTTTTGAACTATCTCAAACCAAAACTAAAATTTATGGGTTTGACTTGAAAACTAGTTTCAAAACTACTCATGTAAACACATAAAATTCAGTTTCGATATTGTGCATGCGTACATAGCATAACGTTTCTGTCGATTTGTGTTAGTTGGTGATATAATCTACAAATAAACTGACAGCTATGTAGTTTTAGTGTGTAGTGGCACAAAGTAGGAAAAATAATTGGAATTATGGCAAAACGAAGAATTTGGAATGAAAAGGATTTGTCACTTACATCAGCCAAATGCGCATACGCCGAAATTGTTTTCAAATCAATTTGGAAACCCGTTTTGAAAATTGCAAGTAAACAGTTTCGCGTAATTTTGACTGAAAACTGCAACCATTTTTAAAACTGCATATAAACGTAATGGTTTTTATATTTAGATGAAAATTTAATTTAGTTCCAGTTCCAGAATTAAGCTTCAAAATATATTAATCCGCTTCTGCCCACATTATGCAACTTATGCAACAACAGAAACCGTGAATTCTTTGTACATATTTTAAAACAAGTAGTTCATTAGTAATTTTACGGATAAATTGCAAAGAAACACCCGAAAAATATCACGTTATAATTAATTTAAAGTGTCATTCCAGTCACTCAAACTTAGCTAAAAATAACTTCAAAGAATCTTTCATTGTTACAGCCGGAAGTCGTCAAATGCATAATTAAATATTTTTAATTTCCTGTTTTTGATTTACAACTCCTCAGCTTATGTTATGGAATATAATAATTATAACACATATAATATTTATACACATATTTTATTTTTTGCGTGTTTGATATTATCATTGTGAGAATTTATATGATATGGATTATAATTGGCTATAAATTACTATATATGGTTAAAGAATGAAGCCATAAATAAAATTTTTAATTGTGTTTTAATACAGTTCCATAATTTTATGGAGAAGTTATGCCCCAAAGAAATTGAGTACAGCAACCCGTATGACAAGAAAGTTGTGCCTGTATTATATGAGTAGATAAATGATGTATTTACCTGTTTACCCTGTTTACCTATTGAAATATCGTTGCTATACTCTGATCCATTTAAGCCATTCAGCAGATGGCGCGCACATCGGCGCCAGTTTGAAATAGCTGAAATTACACTGGGTAAACTTGTCTCTTGTCTCCAATTTCAGCCAATCAGACAGTTCTAAATTATACTGAATGGCTTAAATGGAACAAGGTATAAAGAAAATCATGATAAAAATGTTGAAATAAATGTATTGTAGAAGATAAGAAATAGGGTCTTCATCTAAATTGTAAGCCATCTGAAATTCCAGAGAGTCTTTATTGTTATTCGTTATTCGTTGTCACCTACTATACTTTTTATACGACTGCAAATTAAGATAGCAGGAATAAATAAATACGCTTTATCTATATCTCGTATAACAGATTTTTAACTTTGCTTTTATCTACACAAAAAAGTGGATCAAGTAGTACTTAAACCGCAAAGGTAGACAAAATAATATTTTTCGAAAACTGTCTTAACAAGTTGATATTTACATGACACTTATTATCACGCGAAATGATATTTTTACCTCTCGCTAAGAGAGGTATTGTATTCATGCTAACAATCGCATATCCAGATTTTAATGAATAAGCACGTTTTAAGGTCCCTAGAATCCGATTATAACATTTTTACGATGATGTTCGTATGTGTGTGTGTGTGTGTGTGGATGTGTGTGTGTGTGTGTGTGTGGATGTTGGATTCACTATATCTCAAATACTATAATACTTAAGACATTTTTAACTACGGATTCCTCAATCTAACAATAATGGGAAGAGTCCAGTCAGTTTTGGTATCAATTGGATAACCGGAAGTAGTAGTTACAAGAAAAAAATCATCTAAATATTATTTATCGAAAATTTATGTAAATACTTATATTAAAGAACGTTAAATTCTTTATTCGATAAATATAAATTCATTATTATATCTTCTATAGATTTAGAGATAAAGAAAGGCATATAAAATAATTTGATGTAAAAAATCTCAGATCAAACTACTACAAGGCAAGAAATTCAAATGTTTGTAATTGACATATAAATGTCACTGTCAAAAATATTTGTATGCCTCTGTCAAAAATAGTTGTATATTATTATGAAGATTATGAAAATAAAAAGAAGTCAACAACGCAAAAGAATATACGTAAAAAAGAATATAAAAGGAATTTGCGAAAAAATGACAAATATAAAGAAAAAGAGAAGGAAAGTAGAAAAATAAAATTTCAGGATATTGAATATAAAGAAAATGTATGTATTGTACATAATTTATTTTAAAATAACCCATAGATTTTGCAAATATATGTGAGAATTATTTTGTAGTGAGACATGAATATATGTATTTGTATTTAAAAATATTTTTCGTTTTATGCGTACAACCAGGTAAAATATCTGGCGAGAGGTTATGTGTTGGCCACATCAGATTTTTTTTTTTTGTCTACAGAACATACAAGACTTTTCATCCTCCAATTTTTTGATAGAAGAAAGGGTCACAATTTAATAAAATAAAAAATATAGATGACATTAGATGTCACGATCCTTCGTGGATGTCACATTAATTAAACCTAACCATCAAAATTTTTTCTTTACATTTTTATCAATTTTGGAACATAGTTTTGAAAATTCGTTGTTTGATACTCGATTGTGAAATGCTTTTGCATTCATGCAAAAATGGCATTTCGCAATCTAGAATCAAAAATACTATATTGTGTTATTAGGAGTAAAAGTGATACTTTGTGTGGCATGCACGGAAGTTTGCCCGACGAGCGAGTCGGACAATGCATGATAGCAACTTGTACGTTGAAAATTTAGAATCTACATGAAATTTTCTATAATATACATCAGCGCTCATTTTCTCTACTTTTACCTATAGCTTTGAAACCATTAAAGCTAGCAACTTGTACGTTGAAAATATGGAGTCTACATGAAATTCTCTATAATACACATCAGCGCTGAAGTTTTGTATAGGCTGTTCCAAAAGTTATAAGCAGTTAAAAGTACACATATTTTTGAATACTTTTTATTATGAACAATGAATTTTCGTCTAGTTCATTTTCTCTATTTTTAACTGTAGCTTTTAAACCATTAAAGCTAGCAACTTGTACGTTGCAAATTTGGTATCTACATGAAATTCTCTATAATATACATCAGCGCTGATGTTTTTGTATAGGCTGTTCCAAAAGTTGCAGGCAGTTGAATGTACACATATTTTTGAATACTTTTTATTATGAACAATGAATTTTCGTCTAGCTCATTTTCTCTACTTTTACCTGTAGCATTTAAACCATTAAAGCTAGCAACTTGAACGTAAATGGGAGAACATAAGTGTGTACGTCCCTAGGATCTTCTCTCGTATCTAAACATTTTTCAGCCTTTAGTTCTTAAGTAATAATCAATTAAATTTGAATAACTCCGTTAATATGTTCTAGGTGCTGCTGTGCGAACGGGCGTACAAACAGAAATCGCTTGTCGTGATCCTGGAGCTGCTGAACATGGGAAACATCTTGAACAACGATCGTCCGAAGATAACTGGGTCCTGCAGCCGTAAGGAGTCGCCGAGGAGATGGGCATACACGACTTAAAGCTGTTAAAGGTAAGAAAAGATTTTTTTAAGTTCACCCCGTCGAACAACTCCTGTTTTATCTTTTAGATATCTCGTATAATACAAGAAATATATAAATATTTTTAATATTTTTCCGCATTAATAGTAATATCAACCCCTTTTGGTTTTCCCTCTTACTTTGTATTTATGTTTAATAATCTAATTTTTATTAGTTTTTCTGTGCAGATTGTCAACATGTGAACTAGAAGACCCCAAAGGCAGTAGAAGAGAAATGTGAAATATTGTAAAATTGTAATAAAATGTTAATGTATATATTTTAAAAATATTTGTAATTATATATGCTAATAAAATTGATTATTACGTGCATAGTTCTTGTATCAGCCGCCAGAGGGCAGCACTGGTCGGAAAGCATTACGCCTAAAATATAGGCAACCACTTATTATAAAAGTAGCACGATTTCTCAAGGGTGCCCATTACATTTCTTTGCGCCTAAAATATAGGCAACCATAAATTTATATAGTAGCATCTATGCACGATTTTTTTAGAAAATATGGTGCATGGATGCTTCATTTTTTGTTTAAAAAAGAAGTATCCATGCACCATTTTTAGAAAATTCGGTGCATGGATGCTTCTTATTTTTTAAAAAATCTGATGTGACCAGCACATTACCTTCCGTCAGTTCTATGTATTTTGTACAAATTTCATACAGAAAGTTCCTTGCTAAATTAAATATTCTATTTCTTGTACATTACCTTCCGGCAGTTGTATGTATTTTATGCAAATTTCATACAGAAAATTATTATTTTGTGACGTTTTCTATATACAGTGTAATGTATCTGCAGAAATAAAAGATTTAATATTATTATTATTTCTTGTACATTACCTTAAAGCAGTTGTATGTATTTTGTACAAATTCCATACAGAAAGCAAAAGATCCTATATTTCCCGTAAAATTATAAGACAAACACACTATCTCAATTTCACTTGACACTGACATCTTTCAATCAGAATTTTCTTAATATAGTAGCTGTTTCCAAAGCTATGGCTACTTTATGAAATTTAATTTCTTTATAATTTTTTAACTCTATATCCATTTAATATTAAGTATAAAATGCAGTCAAATCGTATAGAGAATAAAATATTCTTTAATATTTATAATAACATCAAATGTGAAAAAATTATATTTAACATAGTTTTTTCAAGAAAAACTGTTAAAATCTTCAATTGATGGTACTTCCGGTTGACCAATTGTAACCAAAATCTAATCAGCTCTTCATATGGATGTAACGAAGAAGTATACGAAAAAATTATAATTTTTGTAACTGTAGTATTAGAGTTATCGCAGACGAAAATTTTGTTACACACACACACATCCACACACACACACACACACACACACACACACACACACACACACACACACACACATACAGACATCATCGTAAAAATAGTAAATTCGTATTCTAGGGACCCTAAAACGTGCTTATTGATTAAAAACTCATCATCGAATTTTTTGACCAAAGACAATACCTTCCTTACCTAAAGGTGACGGAAGGTAAAAAAGAAGCATTCATGCACCACATTTTTTACAAAATTTGGTGTATAGATGCTACTTTGAGGTAGCATCTATGCACGATTTTTTAGAAAATTTGGTGCATAGATGCTACTTCTAGGTAGCATCTATGCACGATTTTTTTTAGAAAATTTGGTACATAGATGCAACGTAGAAAAAAAAATTGGCAGGGGGTGCCAATCATTTTTTATAGACAGGTTCTGCACCCTTGTGGCCGGTTTAGGAACTACATACGGGTAAAAAGAAAGACAACTTACATTTTTTAATTTATTTTATTGTATAAAATATTGAACATACAATGTAAGATTCAAAGAAACAATAAATACAATGAAAATTTATGCAGACATTTATTTAAACATCCCTATTTCTAATTTTTCAGCACAAGCGTAAGTATATTTATAAATAAAATACAAAGAATAAAAATAACTAAACCATGTTTGACGATGTCACAAATTGTTAATAGATTTGTTAAAAAATTTAGTGACAATTATGAACAGAATTATAACACAAATGAAACGTAAAAACATTTGTGTTTAAAATTTCTGTTCTTAATTACTTCTTACTCAGTTTATCAAATTTGAAAACAATTTTTTAACGTGCCAAACAGGCTTTAGTTATAAAACTAAAATGTTTATTACCAAATAAAATTACCATTATTTTGGTTGTAAATTTTATAAAAAAATTTGCATTATTTTATAATAAAAGTTTGTTATTACAAAATAAAGATGCAAAATGATTAATAAAACATATGTCAAATAATGGAAATTTTATTTGGTAACAAACATTTTAGTTTTAAACTAAAACCACTTTGGAACGATAAAAAATTGTTATAAAATTTGATAACAAACTTGGTAAGAAATAATTATGAACAGAATTTTTAAACACGAATGTCCTATATGTTTCATTTGTGTTATAATTTAGTTCATAAATGTTACTAAATTTGTTAACAAATCTAATAACAATTTATGACAGTGTCAAACAGAGTTTAGTTACAAAATTAAAACGTTTGTTACCAAATAAAATTACCATTATCCTAGTTATATTAATTTGTTATCAATTATTTTGCTTTTTTATTCTGTAAATAAAGTTTATCTGAAGATAAAACCTTTATTTACAAAATAAAGATGCAAAATAATTAATAACAAATAATACAACCGTAATAATTTCAATTGGTAACAAACATTTTAGTTTTATAACAAATCCAAAACTCTAGTTATATATTTTTAGGGTATCCACTACCCAATATATAATATATTAAATAGAGTTCCGTTCACAATATTTAACAAATTAAATCTTGGGGTCCCTAAATAAGATTTCTTGTTCCCATTGTTAAAGGCACAAAATTTCTTATTCAGTTTAAGACCGACTGCGAACCTTTACATAAATATTATATATTTTTTTGGTGTTATTACCCAACCGCCCATTTACGAAAATATATAATATTTATGAATACAAAGCTTCGTTTACAATAAATACTTAAAATCTATCTTTATCCTGACCGCGTCTAAATACTTAATAAATACAATTTTTACTAAAACTACCTACTGTACGACTAATGTGACGGGTTTAAATTAAACAGAACATAAATTAAAAGATTGTTTTATTGTGTACATAGATTTTAAACACAGTCTTTATGAAGAGGAAGCCATGGTCTGCGTCACCAATCGACACTGCAATCTCGACGACAGTGACAGGGAGTTCTTCCAACTTAGAACTACCTTAAAACTATACTCTTTATTTAATAAATTGTATATATAGGGAGCAACCGCCCTCAAATGCCAAACCCACGCTCCCCATATATACCATTTATTAAATAGATACAATTTCGTGTACAAAATTTTATAACCAACTTAAGCTATTGTAGAACCCCCCCAAATTAAGTTGGTGAAGTGCGCAAAATAGCCTATCTTAATATCTCGTTCAAAGAATAGCAAATCTAAGCCTGTCTTACGTTAATATGCCGTTGAAAGAATAGCAAATCTAAAAGTGTGAAGTTACGTTCATTTTTCTCTCTCTCAAAAAGCAAAAACAACCCTTGCCTATCTTATATCTAAGCTATCTTAAGTCTACGCAAGCTATCTTATACCTAGACTATGCTAAGCTAAAGGTGAAGTGAGAGAGAGAGATATACGAGCTAAGACAAAAAATGAGAACGCCGGGGTGGTTCTCACATGTAGTTTACGAGGGGGTTAAGCCGACCCCACACGATGCACTGCATGTACGGCCTACAACGCGAACTCCCTAAGGACAAGATAGACAGTTACATGTAATCTACTCGGCTTGGATGCCTGAGCGAGTTACTCCCGGAGACATCGCCCGATCTCATACGCGATACCTACCCCGAACGCGGTCATCCCGTGTGCTCAAACAAAGTTAAATCAAACAAAAACTTTACTTTGTCTTTAATTATTCGTTGCCATTAACATTAAATGATGATTACATACGTTGCCTCCGGATGAGGAGAGCACATAGACGCCATAAAAAGCTTCCTGTGATAGCATTCAGGTTTGTTTAATCTTTTCTCATTCTAGTCTAGCAATCTAGAGCGTAGGCCAAGACGATGGCCAGCAACTTTACTACAAAAGAATTAAACTGTCCCTAGAAACATTCGCACAAGTGCGAAGCGATCCCCCAGAATAAACAACTGGTTTCACATGGCATGGCTAACCATATCAGTCCACTCAATTATGGAAAAATCGCGCACGAACCCTGCCTACCCATCCCACTAACCGTGATGTTAAACAAGGAAACCCGAACCCACATTAAGTTTCGAATCTCTCCCACCTTCCTGACCCTCTCACTGATTCTCTCGCCCATTCGCATCATTCATGCCCCGATACATATGTTTTTCTTTTCACATTCACTCTCCCTAGGTGTCGTCTGGACAACCCGCGCAGTACGCGTACCACGGTGGCAAACGTAGACGCACGATTTTATGATGAATCGCCAAGGAATGCACTTCAAATTAATTTATTTTCATTTTTAAAGAAAACGCGTGCTTGCTCAACGGCGCGATGAGCCAAAGTTTTTATTAAAACCTGAAAATATATTTAAAAGAACTTATAACTAACTTAAAATCTACTATATTAATCTAGTCTTCTCGATGTCCGATTCCTGAAAGATATATGTTAATCATATGTTCCCAGATATTGATTTTATTGATAATCGATATTTCAATTTTAAATTGTTTGAATATTATACAGACATCCATGAAAGTTATATTTCTTTCAATGTAGTACTCAAAATCGAATTTGAATACAAGAGAATATTTAGACATATATTATAGTCATATTCCTTTGACTATAAGTTCTCATGATTGAACATGAGAACAAAACATTTTATAAGAAAATTAAAGTTTCTTACCAGATCATCCATCGGTGGTCGTCTACGCCGTGGAAGATTTATCTGCCTTAGTAGATCTGCAGTGTTGAAATCCAAAGCTCGAACGCTGCATTCAATTCTCCAAGTTTCTTGACGTCTCAGGCCAACCAAAGGCCCGCCTATTAAATAATAATTATTAGTTTGTTGTATTCTTTAAACCATTATAAAATTTCGTGTGGCAAACGTGTATTAACTGCACAAGACACTTGAGAAAAGTATAGGTTTTTTTTTCATATGATTGAGATAATGAATAAATGTATGTATTTATTTATTCGGTTATTAAAAATATATTGCCATTATCAATAAAACTGTAAGAAACGCATGCTTAGTGTTATAAAAAGTGTGTATAATTTGAATAAAATATTTTATATAGTTCTTGAGATATTACAAAATAAACATTAAAAAGTTATATTTTTTTTAATTTTTCAGGAATGGGGTCCGGTACTCAATTTTCAATATATATATTTTTTCTGAAAGATTGAATTAAATGATGAATTTTAGCGTTAGTTACAGTTTCCAAATGTGTATAGTTTTTGAAATATAATTTTTTTAAATTTAATTAATTTTGTGAGACGTCATGCTTCAATTTTACTATCGTCTACTGACTAAAGTTGATTACATTTTTCACGTGGGTTAAATAGTGACAGCTGTCATTTTCAGAAAACTATAGTTGTACCTTTCCAAATGATAAATCTGTTGTTAATCAGTTTGAATAAATACGAGGTGTGTTCAAAAAATATCGCGAATTTTGTGTTTTTTCAAAAATTATTTATTTATTCATGAATATCTATTTTGTCCCCTTCAAAGTAATCCCCATGAGATATTATACACTTGTGCCAACGGTTTTTCCAATCTTCAAAGCACTTCAAAAAATCATTTTTTTTATCTTGTTCAGCTCCTCCTTCGATGCCGTCTTTATCTCGTCAAGCGTAGCGTAACGTCGTCCTTTCATGTGCCTCTTCAGTTTAGGGAACAAGAAAAAGTCACAGGGGGCCAGATCTGGGGAATACGGTGGCTGCGGCATCATTAGTGTGTTGTTTTTGGCTAAAAAGTCGCGCACAAGCAACGATGTGTGAGCAGGGGCGTTATCGTGGTGCAAAAGCCAATTTTTGTTCTTCCACAAATCCGGGCGTTTCTGGCGGATTGCTTCGCGCAAATTGCGCATAACTTGCAGGTAATATTCCTTATTGACCGTTCTACCCTGTGGCAAGAACTCATGATGCACCACGCCCCTGCAATCGAAGAAAACTGTCAGCAAAACTTTCACATTCGACCGAACTTGGCGCGCTTTTTTCGGTCTTGGTTCGTGCGGCAGCTTCCATTGAGATGATTGAACTTTGGTTTCCACGTCATAACCATAAACCCACGATTCGTCACCAGTTATGACCCTCTGGAGCAAATTTGGGTCGTCGCGGACAGAGTCCAACATCTCATTAGCAATGTTCATGCGATGCTGTTTTTGGTCGCAATTGAGCAATTTTGGTACAAATTTCGCGGCGACCCGTCTCATGCCCAAATCATTGATAAAAATCGAATGGCACGAGCCAATCGATATGTTTAGGTCCTCAGCAACTTCTCTAACGGTGATTCGACGATTGGCCAATATCATTTTCTCCACTTCATTAATTTTTTCGTCTGTTGTTGAAGTGCTCGGGCGTCCGGCACGCTTTTCGTCGTTCACATCTTCTCGGCCTTCTGAGAACATTTTGTACCACCGATAAACGTTGCTTTGGTCCAAGGTAGCTTCTCCGTATGCCACAGTCAACATTCGGAATGCATCCGCGCACTTAATTTCGTTTTTCACACAAAATTTGATACAGGTTCTTTGTTCCATTTTTTTGAATAGGTAAAAATCGAAGACGATCCAAAACACGTGCAAGCAAAGCAGCTGTCAACAATTAAGTGAACATTCAAAATGGCCGAGCTTGTCGACATAAGTGAGAGACATGAGTACCAACATAAAGCCACAAAAAGATCGAAATTCGAATATACGTAACCCGCGAAAATTCAAAATTCGCGATAGTTTTTGAACACACCTCGTATGTTTTATTTCCATAAAAATGATGTGTTTCATACATTTTCATGTAACATTTTCAAATTTTTTTAATAATATTAAATTATATTCTTTTCGCTTGGTAAATTGTAACAAAATTGAATTGACGTCATATCGTTTTAGCGCTAATAGTTTTTATTAAAATTATAAATGAAAAGTTTTATATTTTAAAAATATATTGCTACAAAATCATTTAAAATTAGCCATACTTTCATAATATGACAAAATATATGCAACTTTTTCTTGTACCGGACCTCATTGTGAAAAATGTAATTTCTGATCTTATTCCATCTAGATTTTTTTGCAAATTTTTCAGAAATAGATAGCACACAAAATTTTCTGATTGAGATATTTCCCAAAAGGATTTGATTTTTTTGCAAGATAGAGGCGCTTGGCGCTCGGACTAAAATAAAATATTGCGAACACCTTTGAACAATTTGTTGAAGTCAAAAAATCATTCGAGAGGTAACAGCTGAATTTTCCAATTAATTTGGTCACATTTTTTTGAATTTTTACACGATTACCTAATACAAAAATGATTAAATTAAACACATTTATTATTATTATAATAATAATATCATAATTCAAAATTCGAATTTTGGAAGTGTGCACGAGATAGTGCACGAAATAAGTATGTGAACTACATGCTGTTATATTTACAGTATCGTAATAGGGGATTCCACCATTTTTTTGATATAATTTTATCAGAGAGTATAATTAAAACTAAGACTATTGGTGAAAATCCGGTGAAAAAATTCCTATCAATAAGCGAGTTATGGTCTCCGAAGTTTGAAAATATAAATGTGACGTCACGAATATAAGTTTTTATATAAAACTGTTTTCTTCGTGGATCTAAAATGTTCTTGAAATGTATGCTATTTTTAAATTATATTTATAAAAAACAAATTAATATTGTAACACTATACAAGTCTACATGCTTTATAATTGCAAGTGTATCAAAATTATTAAGTTTAATGCAAGAAATTTATATTCAAATAAAAACTGTTTGAGAATTGCAGTACTGGACTGGTAGCCACGTGTCCGCTATTTGCATTTGCCTACTTCCATTGGTAGTAGACTCCACTCTCACTGTTCGAAATTAGAGTACCTGTTAATATTCTTTCAAAAGATTGTTACAATTTTTATTCTTATAAGTGTACAATAAAACACTTTATAAAAATACTATTACCCGATAATGTATTCTGCAATAAAGAGCAAGAGTAAAATTTTATCGACTTTTAATATCTACTTATTTTTGAGTACTTATTATTCTTTAATTCATTTAATTTTACCCTTTAATTTATAATTTTTTCCGAGTACAGTAATAAATATAATAAATTACGAAAACTAGTGCACATTTTATACTTTTTGTACGCATTTCTAACTTTTTAAAAGTATATATTTAATCAAAAACACTGAAAAGGGCACAATGTGCACCATAAACGGGTAATTTCCCTCGCCCAAACATGTTCATTCCGACTAGTTGAGTTTGAGATCGAGTTGAAACACATAAGTACGCCAGGTTATATTCTGATGACTTCAGTTAGGTGTTCTTTGATTTACTGATGTGTAAGTGATACTAAATTCGTGGTCCAAGTAATAGATGACGAAATAACTATCAATGATTTATTTAAGTTTTATTTAAATACAGTGCTCACTTAAAAAGAGGAAGTTTTAATTATTGTTACAGATGTGTCTTTATGAAATAATCAAAGGTAGTTCTTCGACCCAGCTTTGCTTTACGAAAATTATTATACATAATTATTATAAAGAACCATTGAATTACACGGTGACAGATTATCAAGGAATAGTTTATATTTAGGTCTTAGTACATGTTTTTTGTAAAAATGAATATAAATAAATTGTATTAGCACCAAATATATTTTGTATATAAATTTTTACCCGAAATCAAAATTAAATGGAATAGTTTTTGTGATTATAATGTAATCTAAAATAATTAATAAATTGTAATTTGAAAATGAAACTTTATTCCCCATTTCAGTGTAATTTTTATTCATTATTGGGCAAATGAAGCACCCTAAGTTGATTAAAAATAGTAACACAAAGTATTAAATTTTACCCGCATTAGTTTCTTTTTTAGAACTATAATATGTATACATTTTTGCTTAAAATTGTATAATTCAGTATTTTACCCTATTTCTATTACTGAATAAAGTGCCCTTTTCGATTTACTCTTATTATAGAGCGTTATATGGCCTTGGTCTTATATAAACATTAATAAGAGTAAAAAAAAGTGCTCTTTTTTTGAACAGTGCTCTAACTCGGTATTCGTAATATATTTATAGGTGGTTTTTGAGTCGCCAATCAAAATAATATACAGTGGAACCCCGGTAATCCGGCCCCTGTCTAATCCGGCACCCCCTGTAATCCGACATGATTGTTATTATTGAATATTTTTACAGTCTTTGCAAATGTAGATAATGCATACACATTTGTTTGTACACAATTACATATTTCCTAATGTAAACGTAAGCTCTCTGTTGTGTTGTTTAATTTATTAAATTTGACATACATAATGAAGTATGATTTGTGCTTCAGAGTATAACATATAGAATCTTATCACTGGATTTGTAATTTGTCGAATTACAAGATACTCGTTTGTAAAAAGTTCCGGACTATAGGGGGTCTTAGGCAGTACTCTATAATCCGACAAATTCGATAGTCCGACACTGCCCTGCAAAACGTTTGTCGGATTACCGGTGGTCCACTGTATATGGATTTCATATGAGTGACGAGCTGCTAGAACAAAAACCCCTTATTTCCGAAGTATTTCAATTATATCATTTTATTTCTTTATTAACATTCATTATTAAGCATATACTTTCACTATGTTTTATTAATTTCTCTTAATTCAATTGAGCTGTAACCCCCTATTAACGTAATAATATATTTCTCAAATTGTTATCAATGCACAAACATCAACTTTTAATCTCAAAACACAAAACTAGCTAAACTGGACATAAAAACTTTGTGCTAAGCCATTTTGAGCATTGTCGTTCGAAAGAAAATAAAAAAGTGTCCTAAAGAAGTGCAAACCAAAATTCCATATTGTTTCACATTTAGAAGTTATTTGTTAAAATAAAAAAATATTATTTGTTTTTTTTGCATTTATCTAGTGACCTTTGAATTTTTCGGGAAAAAAATACATCTTTAAAATGACCTACTAACGGGATAACTTTGCCCTAATTTAACCTACTTCGTATTTCTTATAGTTTCCGAGACCCAATGGTGCGCCTCGAAAAACGGACACCTGTAGATTATGAGTAACATAATTAAAAGGTAGATATTGCTTGACTTTAAAGCTAAACAAAACTCCCTATATAGTAAAAGAGAACGGTTGAAAATATCTAAAATTTCGTGCTAGATGCTTTAGATTTCAAGTAAATAACAATTATTTTGTAACTGATAAAGACTAATATTCAATCTACTTGCCATACAAATATGGAAGTAAGAATGTTCTTTGTAGAATTTATTTGTTAATTAACAACAGTGGTATTTAGTTTTGCGGATGAGAGTATAAATTTCGAAAATGAGCGTATAAATAACAGTAGCTTGTTAATTTCCAACAAATGTCAAAGAAAAAACTGAAAAATTTCGGATATTCGAGAAATTTAACACTTTGGACAATCATTCAGTTCATTATAATAGGAATATAGAGGAAGATCCTACACTTCATTAATATACAGAAATAATTAAGAAGATCTGTTTTTAATTCCAGTGTGGCATAGTTGTCGTTTTTGGGGGACATTAAGTATTGAGAAATGTCAGTTTTCCATGATGGCGTAGTTCTAGTGTTTTTTGTTGTTCATTCATGTCAATAGACCGAATGATTCTATCTCTCGTTCGGTATTTGAGCCCATCCCAACTCTTATCTAGTTTCGAATACAACTCTATATATACCCAACTGTCTTCCAGTCTAATTCCAGTGCAGTACATACAAATTTTATCCGTAGGAAAAATAATCTATTTCTTGTAATAAATATTGTAATAATTTTTTTTTTTATTTTATGAAACTTTCACTTATTTGTTTTTATGAATGTACAATTTTAAGTTTTTTTCATTTAATTTGAGCGAGATATGACTTTTTAAATATTACTTAAAAATTTGAATTTTATCGGATGTGACGTGGAGGAGCTGATGACATTTAAGAAATAGAAAACAGAAAATGTAATAGAACTAACACGAACAAGACAGTTGACATCGCGTCAATAATTTAAAAAAAAAACTGTGTCCTGTTAACAGGACAGTTATATGTACAAAATTTGTTATACCTTGTTCCATTTAAGCCATTCAGTATTGCGGAGCATAGGGAATAGTTTCGACCTCTCTGATTGGCAGAAATTAGAGACAAGAGACAAGTTTACCCAATGTAATTTCGGCTACTTCAGATTTGCGCTGTTGCCAGTGTCATCTACTGAATGGCTTAAATGGAACAGAGCATAGATATGTCATCAGTCCCTCATTCCACGTGATACCTTTTTAGTGCCAAAATAAATTACAAGGCAACTCATGTTAGAAAAAAAATAAAAATCCACAATGTTATAATATTTTTTATCCAACACAGACTCATAATATACTTGTTACTATGGTTATTTAAAATAACTAATGTACAACATTAGTCACTCCGTGAGAGAATATTTTAGAAGTCACGGAGGAATTATTACTGATTTTTGTATTTTTTTAATATAAATAAAAAGCAATTTTACAAAATTATTTTATTATTGAAATAATTTAACCTTATGAAACTTATTTATTTAAATTAATATTAACATTTATGCTAAAATAGGTTACTTATCTTCCCACAATGACAGCTGTCATGTACGGTTGATGAAACGAGGAACGAGGAACGAGTTAGTGGTTACTTGCTTCGGAATTAAATTCAAGGTGTTGCTTGTGCTTCTAAGTGAATACGTTTTAAAGGAAGGTCCTAATTTTCACTCATTTTAATGTATTTTTCTTTCAAATAATTCCCAGTGACAGACAATAATTATTATAGCAATTTTTTTTCAAGAACAATATAACAAAACCATATCAACCATTCAATGGCTACTTTATAATTTAAAATACTACATCAATTGACTTGTCAGTGTCAAATGATGAATGAAAACATAAAAATGATTTAAGAAGTTTTTAAAAAAGTGTTGGATAAAACGTCGTATTACACTCGTGTGGAATGTATATTAGTCACTAAAGAAAATTAGTCACTCGCCCTGCGGGCTACGTGGCTACACTTTTTCTTTCGTGACTAATATGATACATTCCACACTCATATAATAAATAACTATAAGAACATGTGTTGGTTAATATTTAGGTAGGTATGTACTTACCATTTTATATGATTTGATATTCTGATATTTCCAATTTTAAATGGCACAAAATTGACCCCTGTGGTGCACTCTCCACACCAGCAATGAGTGCCCGCACGGTACAAATATTTCATCATTACCGATATCTATATACAAAGCAGATTGGCACACCCAGCAATGGATAATAAGCCGTGATGATATATTTATTTATTTTATTTATTATATTCTCCATACAGGAAAAGTTATGTATCTGTAAGAAAAATAAAAAAAATCTATCAAAATTTTGAAGGTTTCATTTACAGTAAATATATAAATAAATACATTCACATTAAATTACTAAAAATTACGTAGGATGTGATACACAAAAAAAATGATATAGCCTGCAAATTACTTCCCGCCATGTCCATTTTAATTTTAACTTCAGATCATTTATTATAATTATATCTTACTATATTATACTTTTGTCGACATAAACTGATAAATTTCAGTGTTCTTTTGAAGAAGTTTTGAATTTTTAAGCCGAGTCCACATTAAAACGAACATTGTTAGATAACAAGTGTTTGCTAGCACGTTCGCTAACATTTGTTAGCAGATGTAGAAAATATTGGTAGGTAATAGTAGGTACGTTCGTATTAACATTTTGCGCTAACAAAAATTGATGTTCCATAAATAGGCGGTAAAAATAATAAATAAATAAACATAAATGTTGTACGATATTCAAACTTGTAGATGTGATGTAGGTCTTGTAAACATTAAAAGTATATTTTGTATTGTAAAAGTGAATATTTACATTGATTACAGAAATTTTTTTTTTCTGGAAATTAGTGCCCTGGCGAGGAAGTTTGAAACCATTTCAGTTTATTAAATATAAAAATTTGATGGTGACATTCTCATAAAAAACTTTAAAGCCACTGTGGTCTTCAATTTGCAAATCTAACAAAAGGAAAACTTCTCTTTCTTTTCTTAAAACTGTGACGAACGTATTTTGTTTTTGTAGTGTGGACATCATACCTACTTTAACCAACATGCTTACCTACCAACAATTGTTTATGAACTATGTGGCTCAACATTTTGTTCGCTAACAATAAACGTTATCTAACAATGTTCGTTTCAATGTGGATCCGGCTTTATTCGCCATTTAATTTTTAAATAACATTTAAAATATGGAAAGCTTAGATAGATACCTATTAAACTTTAGGTAATTTATCTAATTCTATAATTGGGACATTACGTCCTGTTGAATAACCAAAATAAAATAGATAAATTGTTTAGATATTATTTATGATTTTAGGAATTTTGTATGGCAATATTTGTACGACGGAATCTTATACACCAGTATCTACTGTCGCCATGAAGAAAACGTACTTTATTTGTTAATTTTTGTTACAATTACCAATAAATTCTTGGTTCTTGGATTTAAATTTAAACACAACAACAATTATTTGTTTTAATAACTGTTTTTGCTGATGATTGGTTAATATTTTCCCGAAATATCCAATGTAACTTTAAGGCCTCGTTATTCTTACAACTTATTAAGAAGGTTCCCAAAAAATTTACTCAACAATAAGAATATTTTTTATTTAAATATCTCTCTGGAAAAATTTGGTTCGCCGCTCGTGTGTACGCGGCATTTATTTCTAACGAGCGGCCTGTTGTCAAGTACTAAACATGAAAATCGGTCTCTAAAACCAAAGGAACGATAGCTTCCCTTCGATAGCCGCTCCGCTCACCTGTTGAAAGGAAATAAATCACCCCAACCGCCACGCAACTTACGGGCTAGTTTCCCCTGCAATCACATCCTACAGATTGCTACATTTATTTTAATGCGCTACTGTTGTCATTCGAAGTTTTATAGTTCCGGTCAACTTGTTTTATTTTCTTTCCTTCAAAAATGTGAATTTCGTGTTGTTAGTTAACATTTCTCAGTTGCTGTTTTTGTGACCATTCTAAAACGAAGATGTCACTTTTAAGATCAAATATTTTACAGAGAAGCTACTACATTTTTATTTTTCATTATACTACCGTTTTTATCTCCTGCCTACCTTAGATAAAAGAGATATATGGATCAACATAAAAATTACATATTAAGATATTTGTAAATAGTTGTTTTTAAAATCTATAAAATTATATTTTTAAGTGTGTAGATTCTATAAAGTTTTAATAACAAAATGATTGTTTAGTATTTACGCTTTTTTACCTTCAGTCAACTTTAGGTAAGGAAGGTATTGTCTTTGGTCAAAAAAAATCGATGATGAGTTTTTAAGGAATAAGCACGTTTTAGGTTCCCTAGAATGCGATTTTACTATTTTTACGATGATGTCTGTATGTAGGTATGTACGTATGTATGGATGGATGTATGTACGTATGTATGTGTGTGACTATTTTCGGATCGCATAACTTCAATACCACCTTTCCAAAAATTATAATTTTTGCGTATTCCTTTTCTTTACATCTATATGAAGAGCTGATTAAATTTTGGCTACAATTGGTCGACCGAAAGTACCCTAATTTGAAGATTTTGTTAGTTTTTCTTGAAAAAACGGTGTTAAATATCATTTTTTCACATATAATGTTATTTTAACTGTTAATAGTTATTTGTATATCAAGGCCGCGAAATCACTCTTTAGCGTACCGAGAGAAAGATTGTCGCCGAGGCCGCTTCCGGCCGAGGCAAGACAATCTCGGGGGCGCTAAAGGATTTCGCGGACAACGTGTACACAATATTTTTTGTGCAACCGTAAAAAATATGTAATTACAAATTTTATTTTCAACAGTTTCATTATAAATAGAAAGTTAGCTTTCAAGGTGGCTATGGAATTAACATTTGATATGACAACGGTCGCGAAATCCAATTTCGCGGCTGCGAAATACTTATTTCGCGTCCGGTTGCACAAAAAGAATATTTTATTCTCTATAAGATTTGATTACATTTTATACTTCATATTCAAGGGATATAGAGTAATAAATGTATAAAGAAATTAAATTTTATAAAAAAGCAAGCTGTGTTATAACCATGGAAACATCTACTATATTAAGAAAATTCTGATTGACAAATGTCAGTGTCAAGTGCATTTGACAGTATGTTTGTGTTATAATTTTACTGGAATTATATAATCTCTTACAAAAAACTTTCTGTATGGAATTTGTACAAAATACATAGAACTGAAGGTAATGTACTGGAAATATGGAATCTTTTACAAGAAAATCGTGTGGAATTTTTACAATATACTCAGATCTGACATCTGACCACGATCTGACGGAAGGGAATGTGCTGGCCACATCAGATTTTTATTAAATTATTAATAGTCCATTAGATATTGGTATCCCTTACCGAAAAAGGTACATTTACATATATGAAACTTTGATGGGAATACCAGAAATATGTAGATATGTTTTTTAATCCAACCATTTTGTACTGAATTTAATTTATTAGTAAATACATCTTTAAATATTGCAATTAAAATTTTGATTATTAATGGGAGTTTCCATCGTAATCAAAATAGTGAATAATAACACTATTACACTAAAATATATCATAAAATATTTATGAAAACACTAACTAAATGATTAAATATGTTTCCAATTTTGTTTTAAATACATAAAAATATTATACTAAGTTTTAAACGCTGCTAGCCGATGACGTCACATGCCGGCTCTAAAATACGATAAACACAGAAATTAAATTGTCAAATGTGAACATATTTTGCTTCTGTCTCTTTCTATGAAGCACGTTTTAGGCACGTATGTCGAGACCTGATTCGCACATAGTTTATCTTTAACTATTTAACATATTTCTTTTTCTCCGGTATTTTTTAAAATTTTATAAAATATAAATGTAAAAACGCTTTAGATTTAAAAATATTTGAACAAAAAAATCAAAAATTAGAAAACTCCCCCATTATGTATTTAAAATAGTGTAATACGGTAATCAGTCGGAATAAGACAACGTGGCTGACGAAAAGCAGTGGGGATTATCTTATATATAATTATGAATCAGGTAAATTTTACAATGGAACCAAACGTACTGATATCGAAACAAAAAATTCACAAAATTAAGGGTAGTGTTTAGAATATATTTAATACCATTGAATTTGCAAATTTCTTTGTATTATAATAATTAATTATGCGATTACGTAATGTAAAATGTGTAAATCCAATACTAATTATTTGAGCTTTATGAATATGGAGTATTTTGAAATTATTATTTTACGTTACTTACCTTATTTTTATAAAAACTTTTCTAAATTCTAGAATATCTGACTACTGCTGCAATGAAAACAAAACTGAACGAGCTACGACACCGGCTGCAGAAAATTAAATTAAATTAATGTAGGTATTATACAACATTCTGTAGATGTTAATTACAGAGTTAAAAATAATATAATATATTAAAATCAACTATTCAACCAGTGGCCCAAAAATGTTTGCATTAAAAACCTTAAATTATTCGAATTTTGAAAAAAAATATTTCATGATTAGTACGTTGATTACTATAAGTCTGTATAAAGCTGCGTTTCCACTGCATCGGCTTTGCCATTCGGATTGGTCGAACGATGTCGCCTTTCAATTTTTTTTTAGATTCACCAAAAAACAGCTATTTCTGTTAAACTATTGTGTCTCCCATCTTTATTATTTTTATTATTAAAGTCCCAAAATTTGTACTAATTCATTGCCGTGCGGCCATGCCAACGAAGTGGGGACGCACCTTAATGTACCTCAAGTTTAGAGAACACTGTATAATTTTAAACTACCCACTAATTTAAATTTTTGCCGTTATTTAATAAAACAATTACGGGAATTTTACATCCATGGCGGAAGGTAATGAACTGGTCATATTAGATGTCGTTCAATAAAAAAGCTGTTAATGGAAAAGAGAAAAAGTATCGAATATTGAAACAAAATTTATTACACTTGTACTTCGGTGAATACAATGAAAAACACTTTATTATGATTTATTTATTTGAATCATTTCACAGATGACGAGTACTCTTGTAAACTTGTAACACAAAAACGCAAGTTAAATCATCATTTCTATTCATTCAAATGACAAAAATAACAGTCTTTTGGTAATACAGTTACAATTTCTTTTACATTTCACCCTGTATTGATACTACACAAAACGTGTAATATGTAGTCACAAATAATGCTTGTTTTGAATGTTAACTTAAAATCGAAAATTATATTATGCACACATAGGGAAAAACACCTGATTCTAGAAACTCAAAAAATGATTTTACCACCAATTTCTACCAAACACAGTATACAATGAATTGAAACTAACAAACACAAATTCAAGTGGTCGAAATGTGAGACGTTTACAATAAATTCTCCTGCGAAAATACTGCCACAATGCATCACGGGCTCACACGTGATTTTTTTCTGTGGCCAATCCATGTTTGGGGTGTAACTGTCACTTTCCATTGGCGGTAATTTGAATGTTAGTGTTCTGTGGATGTAACTACCAAACTAACGTTTAAAAAGATAGCTTGTTTCTTGATATTCACTTGAAGATTTGTTGTTTTTCTGCATTTTTGACTCCTTTAGAGTATTTTGTTTATTTGTGAATTCCTCGACTGGATAAATGTAATACTGGGAAATTTGGAGAAAAACAGTTGATGAAAATGTTTTATTACATAACCGACGTTTCGGCAGCAAATTTGTCTTCCTCGGGAAAATGAAAAATTACTGAATTGAAATTTTGAAAATAATGATTGTTACAAAAATATATTGTTGTGATATAAAAATTCTTGATTTCCGTCTTGCTCTGAAGATGATTTTTCCACATTGCTGCATTACTATACATGCAATATTACTATTAATGCAATAAAAGTAAAAACGCTTTAAATTTAAATATCAAAAATTCGAAAACTCCCCCTTTGAAATTATGAAAATAATAATTGTTACAATAGTACTTTGTCGTAATATAAAAATTTTTGATTTCTGTCTTGCGCTAAAGATGATCTGTGTGGCAGGCAGAAATCAAAAATTTTTATATTACGGCAATATACTATTGTAACAATTATTATTTTCAAAATTTCAATTCAGTAATTTTACATTTCCTTGAGGTAGGCAGTTTTGCTGCCGAAACGTCGATTATGTAATAAAACATTTTCATTTATCAACACTGTTTTTCTCAATGTTTCCCGGTTTTATTAATTGTTCTTTTAATTTTTACTGCTGCTTTGAACTTATTTAAAATTTATTGTGTTTGTGTTGTATCATAGTATTTTTTTATTTCGGTCTTCGTATGAGTCTATATACGCCGTGTAGAAGATCTATAAGCTCACTGTCTGATATAATGTATTAATTAGAGATGTGCCGACTAGTCGGTAAAGCCGACTATCCGGCCACTACCGTAGTCGGCGACTATTCGACAAAGAGTGCCGACTATCCGGCTTCTTCTTACCTTGATTGTTTGTATATTTTTATTTTATAATCAGTCTTACGCATTTTGAAATGTTAAGCAAAGCAACCTATCCTTTGGTAATCAATCAATTTCTAAAATTACTTGCTTGTAAAGAAAATAAATCTTTGACATTTATCAAACAAAATTAGTATCTTAATTAACAAACAAAATAACATAATATTAATATCTTCTTATCTTCAATTAACATTTACCTATAATTATTTCTTCTTATTTAAATAAGACAAAAAACAATGTATTTGTTTTTTTTGTCATATATCCATGGCTGCTTAGACAAAATGTTGATAAAAACTGTAACTTTGTAATTCATTTTTACGTTTATATAGAGATAAAATAATCGTTTCACATGATTTAGATGCTGCATTTAAATCTCTATAACTTTTATTTGAAATATTTTTGGATAAAATAATTAGGTAACGTTTGCGCAAACAAAAATTTATTTTCCATGTTAAACTCCTATGTTTCACTTTTCGATTTACACCCTGTACATGATGTACAGTAAAAAATATATCAAAAAATTCTAAACATCTACTGCTTCATAAAAACAAAAAAAAGACAGTAACGTATTTATATGATTTATAACTGTACATAACTTAATCAAATCAAAGCGTCACGGAAATCCCCGAAATCGTGATCGGCTTGGACGACTAGTCGGCCTCTTTACAGCCGACTAATCGGCTAGTCGGCCAAAGTCATAATCGGCACATCTCTAGTATTAATGTGTACAATCAGACAAAATTCACAACACACAAATTATCAAAATGTGAAATTTGAATTGTTTAGCGGGAAGCGCTACATGCATATCTGACAAAAAACACAAAGTCATATTTTTGACGTCGCATTTTTTTAAAATTTCATTGTAAAATTATCTCAAAAGAAAAAAATAGTATGAAAAACATGTTTCATAAGGCCTATTAACACACACGTTCTTTGTAAAACTCGCCTCGCGACACGTGTTCCAAACTTGGACTCGCTTGTTAACAGATTACCTTATGAAACTATTGTGCATTGCTAGATTGCGCCGTAAAACCAATGACTGATAGTATTTACTCAAAATTTTAAGGTGGATTCATGCAACATTCATTTCAATATCATTTTCATTTCATTTACATTACATTTTGATTAAATTTTCACTAAAAAAAAGTAGGATGTTCATACAAATCCACTAAGTAATTGTATATTTGTGTATGCTACAATAGTTCGCCGCACAATTATCTTTGGTTATTTTGTTTTTGTACTCATTATACAGGGTGTTTCCTTTAAAACAACAAGCGCTTTTTGGGCGAACTAATGACTTTAGAAAAAAATGTTATATACAATAAATGATCAAGAATATAAATATGGTATAGGGTTGTATAACAATTATTCCGTGAAAAATGGTATTAAAAATAATATTATATTACAATAGGCTATGCAATACGTCTGTTGCCTAGTTACCTTTTGACACTTTAACGAACTAATTAGTATGGCTACCATTTCAAAATACATCACCCATGATTAAGAGTAAATAAAATACTGCCAGTCACTCTAATTAGATACAAAATGATAAGACATATCCCAAAATGTAATGTCAGGAAATAAATCCACATTTCAGGAAAAAATTGAAAGTATTGATATAAAGAGAAGACATAATGAGTACAAAACAAAACTGTATTGATACTAATGCAATGACACGCACAGAACAATGACAAATTGTTAAAGCCTAAACGGTCAATAAACAATTGAAAGCTACTTTAAAATTCGATCCCGACCGACGCCAAATATTTCCAATTTTAAATGGCACAAAAATGACCCCTGTGGCGCACTCTCCACGCCAGCAATGAGTGCCCGTGAGGTGACGCCTGGTAAGCGCCCGCACGGTGCAAATATTTCATCAATACCGATATCTGCGTACAAAGCAGATTGGCACACCCAGCAATGGGTAAAAACCCGTGATGATATATTTATTTATTTTATTTATTTAAAATTGCCGCCAAATTGCGCCAACTCATTGACCTGCAAAGTGACAGTTACACCCCAAACATGGATTGGCCACAGAATAAGAATCACGTGTGAGCCCGCAATGGATACAAATAATGTATAACGAACCTGAAAATATGTTACATCTAAATGCGCTAATAACAACTTTACATAGGTAATTAACAATAATTCCTTATGACTCATGATGTGAAATGATAACAAAACATGAGATTCTGGGGTTCTCAACAACCTTGTATATTTATGTCAGTTTGTTCATTGATATATCTACTACCACATCGTTGACAGTAACAACTGTAGATTGAAATAAAATTCAATTGAATAAATAATATTAGGTAAAAAATGATGCACGATAGACGAGAACGATACGTAACGATGAGACGATACGGAGACGAAGACGAGACGAGAACGAGAGGTGTACGTCGAACAGTGGATGTGGGTGAACAGTCTGTAGTTCCTTGCGACGAACTTGAACTGATGAACAGAGTGAAGTGAAGAGTGAACAAACACACATACACGAATACGATGTCTACGTTACGATTGATAATCAATGTATTGTTAACATTCCTCGCTACTAATGGATGTATTTGTTAAGGAAGAATCAACTATCCGTCACAACACACAAATATATTAATGTGTATAACCACAATAATATTATTTTATAAAATCATGAATACAAACATTCATTAAACTTAAATTATAAAACGATATATTACGACTAATTTGGCTTGAAAACGTATTAAAAAATGATTTATAAATAATGAACTATACTAATAGCGTGGTTATATATTATTAGGTATGGTCAGTCAAAAAGATAGTTGTATGAGTGTTGGTCCTTATTGCATGTTGGACGGTGAAGTCCGCAGCCTCAGTGGCATTAGAGGCCTTTGTCAACACACTAGAACAGAAGAAACACATTGCTTTACTCCCCTACAAACATTACACATACACATTAGGGTGGACCTTAAAAGGGTCAAGTCGAATTTTATTCCGGCCGCCCCCTAAAGTGGTTCCAAATAAATAAAAAAATATTCACGCAATTATTCCGCTTAATATTAATATTTAATCGTGCCTAAATGCACTTGATTTTTCCCCATTTAAATAACATTGGGTTTTGACACATTTTGGACTTGTATTTTTGTCAAAGGCAATCCACTCAATATTGGAATATATACTAGAGTGACCCGAGAATATGTGAACAAATTTAAAGTCAAAATAAATATTCTTAAGACTATTGTATAATAGCTTTTCTGGGATATTGTGCAATAGTTGAACCATCTATAATTATCTTAAAAATAATGATTGGGACTTCAAATTTTGTCCACATATTCACGGGTCATTCTAATATATATTTCAATATTAAGTGGATTTTTTAAACCTCTTATTGGCTTGGAAAAAATCAAGTACATTTAGGCACGGTCAAATATTAATATTAAGCGAAATCATTGCCAATACAATTTTTATTTATTTGGAACCACTGTGGGGGGCGGCCCGGTCAAAATTCGACTTCGCTTTTAAGGTCCATCCTGATACACATACCCCAAGAATGATCAAAAACAACTTCTTTTCTTTATTTTTAAATTACAGATTTTTAATTGAACTTAATATTTTTTTGCACGATCGGTTTTTTTTTAAATGTTTAGCGATAGAGTTTCCAAGGCAGGTTTTATTTACAAATTACTGATCGATAAGTGATGTGTATTATTTACCGAGCAGAAGGCGGAGGCGGTAAATAAAAAAAACAACGATCAAAGCTTACTTTAAAAATGATAGCTAAAATTTTTAATGTTAAAATTTTCAAATCTTATTTTTTGTAAATTTTGTGCGTCGAACGTGCAAAAAAAACGTAATAAGCATGGCGATCAGTAAGTGCTCTTTTACCGGTATCGGACGTATTCATCCTCAACCGGTAGGAAGCACTTACTGACCTTAATACTTAAATAAGTATATAGTTTATACAGAATGTTTCAAAAGTGACTGAATCTAATAACAAAAGCCCGGGTGTCACTTTTGAGAGATATATATTAAAAAAATAAAATAAAGTATAAAATTATTAAAATAGTGTTTGATCATTCAATTGTTTTTCTAATAAATAAAACCATACACCACAAAAAAAAACAAAACAACAATTAGAAAAACATATACTAAACCCAAAACAAACAATTACCCAAACAACTGCATAACAACCTATTAAAAATATAAATAAACTACGGATAGTGCCAAATTTCAAAACAAACATTAAAAAACCAAGAATTTAATATTGTTTACCACAAACAAATAATACATTTCAAGGTCTGAATTCCAAAAGAAGAATTTGCTGTTATAATAAACGATCCCCTCTCTACACCAGCAATGAGTGCCTGATAAACACCCGCACGGTACGAATATATCATATCATTACCGATATCTGTTATGCTATATTTATTTATTTATATAAACGTGGTAAATAAAAGCGCCTATAATATTACTTTTAAAGTTTTAATACAAGTACAAGTAAAAACGTGTTAAATATATGGCCAATATTTTAGCTTAATCTAAAAATTCACTTTCTTAAAATGAATGTTATACCTTTCACAACATTCTTATTTATTTATAAATTTTGAGTAATGGATATCACATTTCTTTCAAAATATTAGATTGTATTTGATAGTTTCCGTATTGTATAATATCTTCTTGATGATGGTACTAAAGTACTTTATTGAAATACATATTTTATGTTCATTTTTCACTTTTTAATAATCACGTAATTTTGTATCATAAACTTTCTGTATTGATTTAGTTCAAATACTGTAGCTCCTGAAGAAGGAGCCGCAGAAATCGGTAGAAGTAGATGAATAAAGTATGGCTCAAATCCAGTAATTGTTTTTTTTTTTTATTATACAATCATGAATGTTTAGAAACAAGATAATATCCCGCATTAAACTGTTTTTATTTCTCAAGATATGAGTAAATTATTGGATTCATTTTTGGGGTCTCGTGGCCGCGTGCCTAATTGTCTGGTCGCGAATCTGGGGTACCGGGTTCAATCCCGATCGACGCCAAATATTTCGAATTTTAAATGGCACCAAATTGACCCCTGTGGTGCAATGTCATCATTACCGTAATCTGTGTACAAAACAGATTGGCACACCCAGCAATGGGTAATAAGCCGTGATGACATATTTATTTATTTATTTTTGTACGACAATTTATATTAATAATATTAGAAAATAAATATGCGTTAGTACATTAAATCAAGTAAGTGCAAATATTCATTCAGTTATAATTAGTTTTAATGTTAGTAGATGAAAAATTGAACTCACCCGAATGGCCAACGGTTAACATTTCAATGGGCAGTGATCCTCTCCTCCTATCTAGTAACAACTCCGAGTCCTTCCTGCTGAGATCCCTCCTCAAGCGACTTCCCAGCGCCTCCTGGGCGCAGACTGTCTCGGGCCCACCGGAACTCCGACGCCGCAGCTGCTTCTTGCGTCGCGACGCCTTGCCGTTGAGGCTGGTGTGCCGGGTGAGCAGGTCTCGGCGCTCTGGCAACATGAGCGGAGAGTCAGCGGGGGCAGAGCCCCGGCGCGAAGAGCGCGGGAAGATGTCGGGATGCGATGGTGCAGGGTCGGCTAGACGGGGCTCGGCTGAAATCGGAGAGCTATGTTACCGTAAACGAGCTGGGAGAATGGGTTGGTGAGGGAGGAAAGTGAATTTTTTGTGTTTGAACATTTGTGAGAGTGCTATTAAGCCATACAAGCATACAACTATCTCCCATACATTTTTACATGCATAAAGTGCATAAACCTAAACTCTTGATTAAGGAATAGTGAGTTCGGCGGTACGTGAATTTAGCATTTTACCTCCCGCTATCCTTGTTAAGGGAGGTATAGGGATCGTGCTAAAAATCGCATATCGAGCTTTTGTTAAATGACCACGTTTTAAGGTCCATAGAATCCAATTTGAACATTTCCACGATGATGTCTGTGTGTATGTGTGTGGATCCTCCACTCTAACTCAAATACTATCATTCAGAAAATTTTGAAATCTTGTATTTCGAACTTTTTCTGTATCGGAAAGAGCCCATTAGATTTTGGTGAAAATCGGATAACCGGAAATGGCATTTTACTAGAAGCTCAAAATAGTTTTTCTTCGAAAAATACCTTTAAATGTTATTTTTTCGAGATTAATGTTATTATAAAAATTAAAGATTATTAAATTTTCTATAGATTTGCATTAATACTTTTTCTATATATTTTATGGATAAATTTATAAAATTATCTATAATTTAAATCCCAGAGCCTACGCTTTAAACAAATAAATCGCAGTTATTCAAATGTATGGTGAATGTAGGTAACTGATAGATAAATGTTACTATCAAAGAACTAATCATTTCAAAATAATATTAGTAACGTTTTAAAAAGGAAAAAGTAAATAGAAAAATAGAAAAGGAATTCAACACAGTTTCCAGCATAAGTAAATATGTAGGTATGTATTTAGATTAATAAAAATTAACGAATCACAAAAATATTTAAGCTAATCCTCATTTTTGGATTAGTGAATTCTATTCTATCCCAGTATTTAAAATTTAATCTTTATTTTATTATACTTCCGGTGGCTCAATGGTTAGAGCAACGCCTCATGTCATGAGTGCCCTCGGGGCTCTGGGTTCGAATCCCACTAAGGCATGGATGTGTGTGAATGAGAACCCACTCTGTAATTGGGATATAATCCTGTTGAGGGTTTAAAAAAAAGGTAGTTACTTGGATTAGATTAAACTATATTTTAATAATAATCCTTTTTGTGACTCGAGCTGTAAATGGCGGGAGGTATTGTGTTGACCACACCAGATTTTTATGAAATATATTTCAAGGCAATGTAGGTACATTACTCGACTGTGGTGTAGATTAAGTATTAAAAAATAATTACTCAAAATCTCAGTCATACAGCATTTATTATTACAAATTCATGCACAGAAACATCTTACATAAATTTGTAAAAAGACACATACACATCGTTTTGTTCTTAAAACATGTCAATTTTGTAAAATAAATAATACTGTCTGACTGAGATTCAGTGTAATTATTAATACCTATTTTTCAAGTAGTTCTAAATACTGAATATCAATAATTTGTAATATATAAAGGTTATGCGCGAACATACAAAGCAATTATGCAGACATACATTATTTTTTCTCACTCTCCTTCGTTACATTTAAACCTTCACTAATCAATGTATAAGCTGTTGTTTATGTATGTACAGAAAGCATAAGTTTGTGAATTGAAACCAACCTTGACAGACATCGATAGGCATGGAGCCTCTCCTTGGTAGCCGTTCCACCGCGCGCAGCACTCCGCCAGCAGAGGGCGCACTTTCTTCCGGCCGAACCAGCGACATTGTCACAGGAGCAGAACCTCGTCTTATATTTAATCCCTAAAACGAACAATCACTCATTTT